>JAGXCT010036647.1:0-40460 GCA_022495035.1 Philopotamus ludificatus | reverse complement strand
TTTTCTCCGAATTGTGATACAACAGGTTTATAAGCTTAGTTCAATTAATTCAGGGTTTACTCTTCTCTTTGTAACGTATAAAATAAAATAGTGAACATTTTTAATGTATTTATAGATATTATCTTTTAATTTTTTTTAACGTTAATAATTCATTAAGCTTTAACACCGCACTCTAAAATCTTTAGAGCCGAAAGTAAGAGCCGCATTAACTAATATTATAATAGTAATTAACAATAGCATTTAAATTAACATAATTTTTCAGTTTAATTAACCCTTCAAATTCGATTAAAGTTTTTATTACTTTTTAATCATATATTTTTATAACAATCAGTTTTTCCGAATTATTTGTTATAAACTTGGTTCAAGTTGTTTGCTAAAAAATCTTTTTGGCCAATATGTCTGGCCCACAGAGTGGAAAAGGTTAAAGAAATTAAATAAACCTTAGCATTTTTTATTTTAATATGAATCAACATTGAAATTACTTGACTGTGTCTGCTTTTTGTTAGACTGGATTTGAATACTTGATTAGACGTAAAGTTTTACAGACGCTATCGATCCTTAAATAAGCATACGTCAATTGTTGCTACATTTTAATTTAAATTAAATATAAGAATTTAAACTCACAGCAATTAATAGCAAAGGTGTAAAAGCATAATAATTTTTATTTTAGTATAAAGTATTCTAGTAAAGATTATTTAAGAAAATGATTAGGACATCATTGTCCTTCAAGTAATAAATAATTTTCAATTATATCTATTTTAGAAATGTATGCATCAGTACCCTATAATTTTAGATTTCTGCTACATGTTCCGGTTCCATTGTAAATTCAGAGAAATTTCTTTTCAGCCACAGTTAGCTACCGCGAACACTCCCCGCAAAACATTTCAACTAAACGGATTAAGCATCTAAATGGTGGACAAGCATGCAAAGCTGTTTATCACAACAGCAGCGGGAACATGTTGCAGTGGTAACGCAGCAAATTTGCATGTCGTGTCGGTTTTATTGCAAGAAAAAAAAACAGCATGCCCTCACTTAATTGCGTCTAATCACCGATCGATCTGCAACCGTCGAATGCAGTTCCCGGAAAATGGAACACGTGACCCCACTGCGCTTAGCCCGGGTCCAGAATCCCGTTACACATTCAGCCGGTAACTAATTGTATTCAACGGTTTTGCATTTAAATGGGGACCGTTTCTGCACAGCACTGTCGTATGATTTACGCTCAGGAGTTCAATTCGAATTCATCAGTCCCGCCTTATCACAGTTTAAATTATGATCTGTGGACCATTTCGCCTGATGGGTGTGTCAATCATTTGTAACTGTGAATGACGTTTGCATTGAATGCCGGATATGGAAACTGACATGGTCAACCAATAAATATTAGGACAAATGGGCAAATCTTAAATATAAAATAAATTAAAAAAATAACGTCTTGACACCTCTACCGAAAACATAATTGCTCTGCAAATTCAGATCTCTCAGACCCTTTAAAAGCAGTTAAGGAACAAAGAAAAATCCGAAAAAGAGAATGTAGTATTTGTTATAATAGTTTAAAGGGTGATTAACACTTTATGAGCCAATCACGCCAAAAGGCGTGATTTTGTAGCCAAGCGTTATGAGCCGTTCACGCCTTTTGGCTTGAGAGCCATACCCACTTGGCATTTTTTTTTCTGAAAATGATGCACAATGTAATTCTACTATTTGACCACAGAAGGATACACGTGTATGTTAGCTTGGATTACCATTACATAAAACCATGCAGCCCCCAGGCTAGTGTTGATGTAAAACCTTGCGGCTCATAAAGTGTTAATAATGGCATAGAAAAGCCTATTGATATAAATAGAGGATAATACCCTATTATTCATTTAAGTTGTCTTAATATTTTTCGTAGTTTATCTCTTAACACTAGTGAGTCTATTCGAAGATCTTTGCGTAAAATGAAGCATGGCTATCAAAAATATACCCGAAAGAACTATTCAGTTATTAAAACATGTGGCAAAATGTGGAGAAGGCAGTCTAGAAAGCCTGATGATATAATTGTGGATGGCAACGGCAGCGAATATTGTTGATTTTATTTTTTTTCACAATGGTAGACATCAAAGGAAAATGATTATTTATAATATTTATGCTTAAGACTTTTTGAGACATATAAAAAAAGTTTGTGACATAAAGGATTTATATTAAAAGAGTTATTCACGAAAAATTAAAAACTTGTGGTGCTCAAAACACCCCATCGGCTAAGTGTATATTTTAATCCATTTATATGATTAACAAAATTATTACATAAAGTTATTGTAATTTATCTGAGACAGTAATCTGTGAAATCCATATTATTCAGGTAATTAATTTATTATAAAATAAAATAAACTTAAAAAAACAAAATGGTTAGAGTAAAATTATAACATACTACTTTATCTATACTTGATATTACTCTGAATTAATTATGTAATTCAGTTTTTTTGATGAATTTCTTAGAAGCAAATGTGCAATAATCCTTTTTCATTAAGAAGTTTCACCCGGAGGGATCTAAAGGCAAAGGAGATAAATAACTAAGACAAATACATAACAATTTTAAAATATGCATAAGAAAAATAACGTGCAAATTGTGTTGTTTTTAATACTAATTATATATAAATACATAATTAGTAATATTTAAGCTGATATATTTTATTCGGCCTTTATTAAAATAACAAATTTTATAAAGACAATTATTATTACTTTAACGTTAAAATAATTTTATATATGTGTTATGTTTATTTTAGTCTGATATTACTGAATGCCTTGTCATTTTCTCTATCGTTGCTAATTTAAATTAAATAACATTGTCTTATAATTAAATAAATCTCAATAGAAACTTGGCAAAAGAAATACTAACTTAATTATGTATTTATATAAATAGCTCTCAAACATAAAGTTAACATCAGAAATGTAAAAATACCCTCAATGAATATTAAATATTCATAAAATACTAAATGCATGTAATTTGAAAAAACATTTCTATGTTAAATTAGCAGTTTTTAAAGACATAAGAATTTTATAAAAAATCTTTAAGACTAATTTTAATTTCGTTTAAAACTACAAAATAGAGTACATATTTATTTTTTTAATAATTTTAGGTAAACTAGAAGTTCCTCCATTCTTTTTCTTCAGTTAGTCTAGTTTGTAAGTAAGAAGGAAAATGGGATTAATATCTAGTTAGTCTGCATCTATACGTGATGGAAGAAACTTCTTTGTGAAATATTTTTTTTTGAGAATTCCTTCTTGGCTTTATTTTTCGTATACAAAAGCAGCTTTCGCCCCCGACGAAGCTATCGTAGCATGTGTCACTCGTACATTTCACTCGCACTTCGCACATCGTACCGGATGCGGGCGAGAATAAACATTGCACCCGTGGCAACAGAAGCACATATCGTTGTTTTTTGACAATTACAAAAAGTATGTGACATATAAGATTTATTTATTTGTGAAAAATAACAAACTTGGGGTGCCCAATAGACAATCCCAGAGACCTTAAGATCTTAGTTGATTTTGATCCTAATCACACCTTTAACAAATAAACCCAGAAACTTTTCTATAAATCGGATCGGAAAAGTGAATCGAACGATAAGTATTCAGATGCCGCATGAATTTTTCTCCGTTTTCAAAGAAACGCGCAGTTTTTTTAACGACACTAAACCCACCTCTTTTATCATAATTTGTAACTGGAGACGAGAACTGGATAGTTTACGACAATGTTATTCAAAGAAAACAATAGGTTTTAAAAAATAAACACTTTAATCCGACCCCAAAACCAGAATTAACTATTCACAAGATTGTTTTGTGCATACTAAAATATTTCGAGGGATCATTAACTTTGAATTATTAAAACCGGGTGAAACAATAATGTCCAAAGTCTTTTGTCGACATTTGGTGAGACTCGATCTAAAGTTGAAACAGAAACAGCCGAATTTAGTCATTCTGCAAAAAGACAACGCTCGCCGTTATACGCCAAGAATAACCCGCGAAAAATTCAAGAACTAAACTAGAGAGTTTTATTACATCCGTTTAATTCGCCAAACATTGCTCTATCCGACTACCATATTTTTGAATCTAAAGAATATTTAGAAAAAAATCCAAAAACTTAACAACCATAAAGTTGTTAAAAATTTACACATATCACAAACTTTTCTAGTTGCTTAAAAAAGTCTAAAGAATGTATATTATAAATCATCATTGACTTTTAATATCCGAAATTGCGAAAAAGAAATAAAAACAAAAATATTCTCTTCTGTTGCTACGGACGCGATGGTTTTCTCGCTCGCATCCTGAATAATGTGTAAAGTGCGAGTGAAACGTACTCCTGACACGTGCCGCGAGAATTCAATCATCGGTATGTACTCAGTCTGCAGCGAGACATCGCCGAGTGCACGTATTATTTACGCGTCATATTGATTAGTTAATTATTTTTATTCCTAGAATAATATAAAAACATTACTATCAGATGCAAGAAAGGCTATATACATTGACAAATCCGAATATTATTATGTATACAATATTTAATTAATAATTTAAAATTATTACTTGTATAAAATGGGATTTGTAAGAAATGTCGTTACAAATTTTATTACATATTATTATATTTTTAATTACCCAAGTGTTCCTCGGGGACCTCAGCCATTATCACGGTCGCCTTCCTTCCGCTCGACGTTCTCACACACGCCGGATAATACAAACCGCCTAACAAAAGTGACGGCTCGTTAAGTTTCCCTATTATTTTCTCGTTAAATAATTTATCTTTGTTGGGTTAGTAGGGCCATACATGAGAAAATTACCAAGCTATTCCTGTCTCGGTAAGAAAATCGTATAGTGTTCCGGGGCCGAGTTATGAAACGGCCCGCATCTGAAATTCGCTGCGTGAATATTTTTTTCATGCTGAAAATTTACGATAGTCGTGCATAGTGTAACCAAAATGTAAACCGCATTCGAAAAAGTCATATATTACAATAATATAAACGTCACGTGTAATTTTATCGGTGACTAGAAACACAATTGGGCAAACATGCAATATCAAAACATGACTAGTATTTAAATGCAATAAAAATACCATTTTCATTACAATCATTGCAACGTTTCAGCATGCAGATAATATTAATTGTTTCAATGCATTGCGGCAAATTGGCACGCAATCCGGCCATGCAATTTGCATTTCACATGTAAACTATTGACGGAATTAAATCGTTACTATTTACTCTGTATATATGAATATATCTAATTAATAATTATTTTATACGCGTATCTCAATATTATTTTATACATGTAATACAAGATTATAATACGGGATAAGGCTGATTGATGTGTGGGATGGGCTTCCTTTTATTAGGCTTTCATCCTAGGATCACGTACAATATCTACGCAAGATTCCTGCTATTTTAATAGAATACTAACATACGTACATATATAATATATATATATTTTAACAAAAATAAATATTATATATATTACGTAATTTATTTTAATAATTCTAATAATATTTGGTTTCATACATAATTTTATTTGTAGGTATCATATTGACATAATGCCGTATATTTATTTATTAATTATATATAATTATTTCTCCCCGACGACGCCGAAACGACGCCATTTCTTCGCAAGGTATAAACAACCCCGGCGTCAGGTTATTGTACGGAAGAGACAATGAGGGCACAATAAACCTGCCCCCATCCCCTCATCATCCAGGCCCTGGGACGACACTTTGTCTTACACCTGGGGGCTGGGAGCACACCTGTCTAAATATATTTAGTTATGTAAATCCCACACTTACGGATAAGGTTGACTCCTGAATTTGTGGTCGGATGGCTGCAACTTTAAAATAAATATCCCCCATTTAATTATAAGAGACATTCTCTATCAAAAGATTTAGAATGCAAATCTTAATCTATTAAAAACTAATATCCGAACTTTATCCCTACATAAATCCACATACTGCAATTGAGCAATATTTATTTTTATTGTAGTAAGTATAGATATAAGATGTCCAAGTAAGTATCAAACATTGTATGTTGCTTTATTAATCAAACCTTCATCACCATTAAAGCCAGGGAAGCTTTTAATGAAATTTATGGTATTCACAAGTTATACGTATATGTCAATTTGATTTTTAATATTTAAATGAATTAATAGAAATTTAAAATATGCAATACAGTTACGATTTAATCCATTTGTATAAACTGTTTCAGGATAATAAAGAACAGTTAAGCTTTCATGATTTTTTATTATCAAGAAAAAAATATTAGAATATAAAATTAAAGAGTTTTTGAGTGTTTAAATTCTACAATTTTTATAATCATATATTACAGGGGTGAGCAACCTTTTTTTACAACGGGCCATTTACAAATTAAAAAATGTTGCGCGGGCCGCACGTAAGAAAATTATAATAATACAAAAAAAATAAAGAACTCAAAGTATCTAAAAAAAAAAACAACGAAAAATATAAAATTACAGAAATACTATAATAAAAAACGGCGAAAGAGATATAAGGAAAAAGTTTATTTATTGGGAAATATGGCATTGCTTCTTCGCCATCAATTGGTCTATATTTGCTGATATAGACGACACAGCAACTCGTACGCATCTTTCTAAACGTACATCATTTAAAACTGATCGATGATCTTTTGAATATTTTCATTGGTGGTAATACTGCAAACATAAGTACTTCCAAAAGTGTCATTGTTATGCAGTTTGCATGAGTCTAATCCGGGATTTTTTCTAAATCTATGAATTTTGATAGAAATTATGTATGTCAACATTGTAAAAAATTTATTTCTTTAAATCCGTGTCGTTTTAAACCTTAGCTAATTCCATTTGTAAACCCATCTGGAACTGTTTCACATTAAAATGGTGAAGAAAAAATATTAAAATCCATGAGCGGTTTTGTTTGGATCTGAATAATTAAATCATGACCGAAACTCCTATTAATTTTTTTAAATGATGGGCATATTTTTGGGTTTCTGAAGAATTTTCTTATTTTAAATGTGTAAAATGTGACATGTTGTTTGATAACAGATTGTTCCAAATTTTTAGTTTTTTTCCAAAAGCATTAAATTTATTAAACATGTTATGAATAAACTGGCCTTTTCCAGTTCCACGCGTTTGGCAGACATTAAAATGCTTATTATATCGACGAGGCAAAATCACACATCTATTCTTTTATCTTACTAAATGGGGAAATGGATATTCCTCATTTCCACAAACAATTAAATATCATTTTTTAAATCATATAATCTTTAAGCATAGCATCCTATTATTAAACCAACGAATTTCTGTGTTGCATATTACATACATCTCCTTATTCACTTTTCAAATCATTCTAAAATTCTTTAAATTGGCGGTGATTTAACACTCGAGATTTGCGGAAATTAACAAGTTTTAGTTTGCGGCGTAGACAATGTAACGCGTGAAACTAAAGCACATAAATAAAGCACGATATCATTGCCTATCAATGATTTTAGCATCATTTTCAAATATTAGTAAAAAAATAATGCTTCCATACAATTAGGTTGCGGGACACTGAAATTTTGCAGCCAAAATTACCTTTACGAGAAAGCATGGCGGGCCGCACAAAAGAGCCTTGCGGGCCGCATGCGGCCCGCGGGCCGCGGGTTGCTCACCCCTGATATATTATATTAGGTGAAATACGTTTTAATTTTTATAAACTATATATTTTCTTAGCGGTGCCGATGGGATCTATTGGGAACCGCAAGTTTTAATTTTTCTAAAATAACTCCTTTAATATGAATCTTACATGTCACAAACTTTATTTATTTGTCTAAAAGCATAAAGAATAAATAATCATTAACCGTTATTGAACGCAATTGCAAAAAAAATTTGCTTCTGTTGCCGCGCGATGTTTTTTCTCGCTCGCATCCGATACGATGTGCCGAGTGCGAGTGAAACCGTGCGATTGACACGTGTGACGAGAGCTCAGTCGGCGGCGAGTGCGCTTGTCATTTTCACTTCATATTGATTAGTAGAAAAATTCAAAATATCAATCAAATTATGAAGCATAAAATGAATAACTATTTTTATTCTGAAAATAATCCATTTTTTTATAATGTCAAGATACTGATGAATAATTCATTGTTGTCTTAAAACTCTTGGGGTCTCTGAGAGACCCCCTTCGGACGACGCGGTTATTTTCGAGCCGGCGTGACGGACATTTTTATTTTGTTTTCAGCTAAGACAATGTTACAAGGATCTAAAAAGATAACAGACGCCTGGGGAAAGTTTTCAAGAAAACCATTGATAGGCAATGGTTGTCCTGGTGTAAAATTACCCTTCCTCGATTCACAAAGGCTGGTATTTTTGAAGTCAGAGCCTCTTTCAAACGATTCAGCTAAGCACAATACATGTTTGTTATAATTGTCTGCAAATAATCCAACATTTTCTAATGCATCAAACGATAACATTATCTTTTTGAGATGTATTTCACTTTTTGTGGTAGGAGTTGAGGTTTGATTGGCGCTTAATCAATACCTCTTGCATTTTGTGTTGAAGGAAAGAATCCACTTATATATCTAATGACAACATGATTCAGTCTGCTCTATAATCATTAATGACTGGTATAACTGTGCGAGATTTACTTCTGACATTTTTTGAAGTACCAATATTCAACAAGATCACATATTTTCTAATTCTTTTGAATGTCTGCAAACTGATGTCTAGATAGCTACCCTAATAACGATTTTCTTAACCACATTTGCCTTCATGTCCCCATTTAAGAGTCGAAAATATCATTAAGAAATATATCTCGTTATTAAATAGAACACCTGACACTACCGCTATTGAATATCACAAAAGGAATATTTTAAATATCTTAAACTAATTATAACATAAGCTATTTTAGATTAATTTAAGTGTATCATTCCTATAGTACATACATTTTTTTTAAATCAATAAATAATTAAAAAAATTAAAAATGAATTTACATATATTTACACCACGTTTAGATGTATGATTAAGACAAGTTTAACTAGAACTACTCCACTGGACGACTAAATGACTTAACTGGAAGTTTCTACTTCAATCTCGCTTTGATTAAATGGTCTGAGAAACCGCCACGAAGCTACAAATATGTATATTCATAGTCAGAAATCAAATCTGCCTAATTTAAATCGTTATCTTAGGGTAGCTATTATAATTACAGGATAAACTAAAAAATAGTCGCAAGGTATATTATAATAAATAATCATGTTTGTCTTATTGTTTTTATCCTCGAGTTAACTATTTTGATTTTTTATCGTTTTCTATTCTTCGACGAGATTTTTTTGACACATTGCTTACATAAGAATATGGTCTTTTGAATATTTATAAAGAAAGCCCTTGTGTGAATTTTTAAGGGTTATATTATTCACAACAGCTGTTTTTATATCTCAGAATATTGAGTAACGTCATAAAATTAAATTTTGTAAAAGTTAGACCCGATCAAACACATTTTGTCGGCTAGCGTGAGATATGCGCGCCCCGAACATATACAAAAACGCTTTTCACGTGAAATGCATGACAATGAGTAAATTAGAAAAGTATTACGAATGCTTTTAATCTCAAAATGCTTGTATTTTCCATCATTTTTTTACGAAATTTAGTGAAAAATATTTGTTATTTGATTTTAAAATGTAGCATATTATAATTATGTCGAAGTTATTTATATTTATTGACATCATTATTGCTTACATGTCCCAGACGTCGTCGTGAAGATACATTTTTGCGATTTGAAATTGAATTTTCCCCGTCTTGACAATCGCATCATACGCCGCCATGATTTTTCATTTTCCGAGCACCGGAACCGGAACTCTCGTGTCAGCGAGACATGCACATGCACACATTCAGACACATATCCGCACACACACAGACTACCATTTGTGATTGCGCCAATTTAATCTCTCTCGTAATTTTAGCACGCAACACACAAATCCCTGGGATTACTGCAATAATTACCCAGTGTATCGGGAAATTGTACACAGTTCAAATCGAACAATGGGATTACAGCACTCGAAACTACTCGTAAAATTTATAAAAAATAATAAATAGTATTAAATAATACATTTTGTTATAAAATATATATATATATACATATAAAAACTTTAGATATTCAAAATATGATTCGATTACTGAACCATGTATCCAGCATGGTATCTATATTTTAATTAACTAGAGTAACAATACAATAGCGGGTTCTATTTGATATATATAGTTGAAAAGGCTATTTGATGTGAAAATTCTATACTTGTTTTGGTGCAAATTTTCATCACATGTGGATATACGTATTTTCTGCATGTGCCCGGATTAACTCCCGGGGTAATTTTTAAAAGTTTTTTTTGAAATCCCACAGTTCCGGGCTTTGCATGACGGGACCCCATTAAAAGTTAGGTGAGGCACTTTGCCCTTTGATGCATATCGCGGGGCATGTTGCAGAGCAATACAACATCCGGGAATGATCGAGAGTTTCCTGCTTCCGGTTACAGCTTTTCCAATAAACAATAATTACAGATGCCTATCTGGGCGGGGTGCGACGTCGAAACAACCAGCAATATTTTAAAACACATTAAAACGCTATTAATCTAATGCATTTATAAACCAATTACCTGAAATGATATTTTCATGCGTACAGTTGGAAATATATTTCTGAAATTCTAATATTTTTTCTTTCGAGACGTAACTTTGTTTAATAACTTTTTGTATTCTATTAAACGGCATGCACCGGTACGAACGTGAATCTCAGTTGCAGTTTTTAGAGCTGTCGTAAAACTTTAGTATAATATCACATTTTTTTTCTTTTTATTTTCTTGGACGGCGTTTATCTCGCGCAACAATAAGACATCTTCTGTGGAAATACTTAAAACTTCGCCCGCAATCAACTATATTGCTGTAAACTGGCAAAATTTAATCCTTCAGCGTGAAAAACATTAATTTTGGAGTTATTTGTTTAATTGCGGTGCAAATTTAGATTGTTATGTTGAGTTATGCACGTCTCAGAAATGGAACTGTGCACTTTGCCACAAGTTGTTCCCACCGACTAGGGAATTATTTCTAAGAAACGAATTTCATTATTAAACGAGATGATGTAATTTTCCGGGTCGTTGGTGGTTTGGATGCAGTGGCTTGCGCGATGCATTAATGCAAATTTAAAGTCTGTAAACCACATAATTGCATCGTACGTAATCCTCATATTTTATAAGTACGTAAATTCTTCACAAGTATTAATACTAATAATAAAACCGTAAAGTCACGTGTATATCCTATAATCATATTTAATATCCCATATTAATATTTCAATACTAATGAATCGTTAAATATTTTAATAAAATAACCAAAAAATACTAGGCGATTTTATCGATTAAAATAATAGTGATGGAATTTTTAATGATGTCGTAATTGTCAATATCTCGACTGGCCTTGGTCGATATTAAAACATGATCATAAATGCCTGGGAATTTTAGCTATACACAAGCTTTTACAAACAGGTATTCCACTTGTTTCTGGTAAGCATTCACTACTAAAAACAAGATTTCGATCATTTTTAGCTATGAATTATGTTAAACTCATTGTCTAAATTTATGACTGATAAATATTTTTTAAGAAAACTTTTACGGAAATGCAATAACTATTTGTAATTGGTTTAAACACGGTTTCAAAAAATGTCATAATAAATAAATAATGACGTCTGGAGAAAGGCAAGATTTTAATTAGAATAATTAATAAATATAATTTATAATAATAATAAATTGAGCATCCAGGATCTATCAAAGAAACTTGCAGCTATATGTGTAGCTGTAAGATATCTGCTAAAAATAATTAAATACCTAAGGGAAAGGTTTTATGGAAAATATTTGGATCATGCATAGTTCTTTAATCAAAGGTATCAAGACAATCACAAAATAATATGAATTACTGTCTCTAACCCTACGTTTTCTTCAGATCAGAATCATTTAGATTTTAGATAAGCAGGATCTCTCTACGACTTTTTAAATGCAATACTTTGAGATTTTGATATATTATTCGATTTAAATTTAAAAAAGTATCTAAAATTTGACTGAGAAAAACCATAAAGAATTAGGTGTGAGATATATGCTTTATAGACATATAAAAATGTAGCATTAGCATGTCCGAAACTATATTCTTAAAGGAACAAATTTATAATTAGTTATAGTTTTTATTTAAATACATTATTTTTTTAAAAATAATATTATTTTTAGTCCATTGTGTATAGCAAAGGCGAACTACGGCTCTACTGTTGTTTTTTTCAATACAATTTTAAGAAAAAAATTGCATAAATGTACGTCGATTAGGGTTATAACACGTTAGATCTCCTTCACAAGGTTGAGAAAGCGTAAGTTAGGTTTAGGACTTATTGAAACGAACATACGGCTTAAAATACTCCAAACTAAGTCATAACTGAAAGTCGAAGTGTATAGCTTCGAGGTTGTCCAGAAGTTCATATATGTCGCCTTACTTATTACAAAAAATAATGAATCCAATTTAGAAGTACGCAGAAGAACCATGCTGGAAAACCAACGGCTATAAGTATATTCTTAGACTTGAACACCATGTACGGTCAAGATTCCTCTCAAGAAATACTAAACTCAAACTCTATATGACTCTATACAGGCTCTTCTTAGCATACGGATCTGAATGTTGGGTTTCGACGAAACAAGATGAGCGACAACTGGATATACTAAAGAAGAGGATTCTAAAACTGATATTTAGAGACATACTCGACAACATGGAATGCTGTGTCCTAAGCACCGAAGATCTGTACCATGGCTGCAAGGATGTACCGATCACAGCTGTCGTCAGAGTGGCCAGACTCCTGTGGGCCGGTCAGGTAAAATATGCATGGTTAACAAGCTTACCTATCCCTGTAAGAAAGAAAGACCAAGAATTGGGCGATTGTACTGTGTACACAGAGACAATGCATCATTGAAACTTACCGGGCGATGGAGTGATGTTGGGTCAAACCAGTTAAAATGAAGAATGGTGTTGGATAAGGCCAGGTCTCTAAAATAAGGTTGTTGCTCATAAGATAATAAAACAAGTCGTGTGTATCAAATCATTCAAGAACACTTTTGATTAATTTTCACGCCCATTATCATACAGGAACTACATGTTCTCAAGTTTCAAGCCGATAAATAAGCTATTACCTCTTACTGTAATGTAAACCATTAACTAAAACAAAATTTACAGCATCATTATTAAGTACGACCTCATAACGTTTTGCCTGTTACAAGAACGCACATGTGACTCATTATCCATAATTAATTCGATAAACCGATGACCCATATCGACATAAAATTTATGATATATTGTTTTAGTAACACATACTATTTTTTAAATGAGTTTTCTTTAATAATAAGGATTTATTCTATTTTATATTATTATCTTTTTATATTCTATTATATATTAATAGATAGCAGGCACATATCGATGTTAAAGAGCTGTTAACTCTATACCAGCACTTTTCATACATTTTTATTTGAATTAAAATTCATTTATGTTTTTTTGTATTCATTTCAGGTTTAGAGGTCAGGGATCAAGTTTCCGCCCAAATATTCACAGGTCACCACAGTGGACGCCACTGGTCGTTACGCACACGCCAAGACAATCTGCATCGGGTATTGTGTGGACACGTCCCAGGGCGCCGGGCCACGTGCCCCGCATGCATACTAAATTCCGGAGAGTTCCGGAGTTTCCGGAACAAGTGGCAGGGGGGACTTCCGGGAGGCACATGCCCCGGCATGCAGATGACGCTCCGCGTAATGATCCCCTCGACTTAATGCAGGCCAGCCATAAACATTCAGGCGGCGTTGCCCCTCTATATCCAGGCGTGGCCTCCATATCTCAAACTGGCATCCATGACATGTCTGCTGCCGAGATTAGCAAAGCATTCTTTCAGGCAATGGGGATGAAGGTCGGCTTCGAATGTCGAGCGGGTCCCTTGGGAATCTATTCCATTAATACTTTTTGAATGGATATTGTACATATAAGGTTACGTAATATATTAAAACGTATATCACATAATATTATTTTGTATAGTAAATATTAGGTCATCAAGTCTTATTTCACGTAGGTATTATAATTTGTATTTTTGGAAGGCTAATACACAAATTTCTTCTTTCTAAATTAACTGCGCGTTAGAACACCTTTTTTAAATTTTGATTGTGGAAGGAAAATTCGGAAAACCGTAAATTATTAAATATGAGTTCTTGCGAGACTGTCAAGTTAATCGCTACTAAGGGCAGATAGTACTCTGATGGGTGACCATTACGAAGAACTCTGAGTGTCGCTGGTAAACAGGGGGGTGAGGTAGAGGCTGACGACCTTCATTTCACAAAAAAATATAAGCTGGAAAGCAGGCAGCAGCGCTCTTCAGTTTAAAAAAGTTCTGCGGTGCAGAAGGCAACGGGAACCCACTGTACTATATATACCGATGAAAACCGTAGCCATGGTCCTCTGTGAAGGTAATCATGCACATGGTCACATAAATGAAGGTAAGTGAATTAATATTCAGTTAGTAAAAATAATGATGGAGGTAATTACAATCAAATTATGATTGTTAAAGGTAATTGCCAATAAGCGCAGGATAGTATTCAGATGGGAGACCATTCTGAATACTTCTGAGTGGCGCTCGTCAATAGAGGGGTGGGGTGGAGGCTGACGACCTTCATTTCACAAAAAATAATTGTCAAAAATATAAGCTGGGAAGCGGGCAGCAGCGCTCTTCAGTATAAAAAAAAACCACTGCGGTGCAAAAGGCAACAGGAAACCACTGCACTATATACTCCCATGAAACCATGTCCATGGTCCTCCATAAGTGTAACATGCACATGGTCACGTTCCTCAGACATGAGGGAAAGTGGATTAATATCTTATAAGAAAAATATATATATAATAATATGTAATCGCTTTACGACTCAATAAAAAAAATAATGATATTTAATCGCTTCATGCCTTTAAAAAAGAAGTTGATTTAAAGAATAAGTCTCTAAGTTTGTCTCTAAGAATAAGTCTCTAAGTTTGTATTAAAAGTGTCAAACCAAGACACTGGGCCTCTTCCTCTTACATATCTTCTGACCAATGTTATAAAAAGATGCTTGAATTCATAGTTTTCGTCGGACACTTATCCGATTACTAAATTAGCTTAGTCGCGGTTAATTTACAAAATACTATGCATGTTACCTACAAATCATAACACAATTTAATAAAACCTGGCTCATAGATTACTGCAGAAGTACACCATAACCAACTGGATAAAATGATCCAAAAAAAAAATTGATAGTGCCATAACTACACGAGTTGGAATTGAAAGCTCTCTTTCATCCATCTCACTTGCCTCCATTAACTACAACTTCTTTCGGAATTTCATAACTTTTTCATCGGAAAACAAAATTTAATTCCGACATTAAAATTAGCACACTTTTCAAGATTTCATTAACTCAAATACCAGACTTTTAAATTAACCGACTGAATAATCTACCGCTGAAATTGCAAAATTGTATAAAAAATATGAGTGCATTCTTTGATTAATAAATCTATTCCATGTTAAAAAAGCAATAATATACTTTGTTTTTTTCTACAAATATCATGGAAATCAATTTTTTTTTTAAATAGAGAATTTTTACCAGTGCGCGTAAAATCATTTGTGCTGTGTGTTGCTAGACGAATATCTAGGAAAAGGTTTGCTAGATTTCTATAAGGAAATTTTTCGTTGCTGGATGAACCATGTTGTAGGAGACATTAAACAAAGGATAACGACGTTCTACAATATTTAGTCCGGATTAATCTAACCCAATTCATTGATGCATTAGCAGTGATACTTAGATCAATTCATTCAACTGTATATCGGAATCCATTAGCTATTGGTAGCCTCAAAATTAGGCCGATAGTTGCCGCATGAACTAATATCGGTGAATCGCATGCAACGTATCGATACCTGAATATCCTGTTCAGTACTGCATTGTTATAAGGAACGAGAAGTGGATAATTAATAGCGCTAAGACACGCATTGCAAGGTATTGGGTAGACAAAGGACAATCGCGACAAAGACTGGACCAATTGGATGTGGGTAAAATATTTGCGGATTGTAAAAATTTAAAAGTACATTGCGCTCATATTTTATTTAAAATATAAAAAAAAGTTTTGAGGTACAAATACTAAAGTATATTAACATAATAAAATATGTGACCAGCGGCCCCAGGCTATAAGAAGCTGTGACTCAATATGACTGCATCAAGTCGCAGCGCGACCTGGGACTTGGCGACGAGGTTGCCCTCCCACTCCGCTACCGGTTCACGTTCATCCAATACAAGGCGCCGGCAGGGCTGACAAGCAGGCAGCGCTCATCCTCTATATCGCGCGTTACTACCCGTGTAGCCACCGTCCAGCTTAATAAATATAAATTATATTTATATTATCATATACCTAATATATAATCATAGATTTATATATATATATATTACTATACAAAAATATATTTTTCCTCAATTTGCTTGGGAGTTCTGCAGCTTTGCAGTGTATATGGAGGAGCCGCCCCTGGATAAAACGATTATTATAGATGTTTATTGTCTATAAAATCAAACTGATATAGAACTGGCGAATAGGCACAGCATCATTTGCACCGCAACAACGCGAGATCCATTCAGTGAAAGACACCCTCAAAACAATTTGGGACTATAGAGTTCGAGTTACTGTCACATCCATTGTTATAGCTTGTAGGTAACATGTCTATTATTTCGACAATGCTAGTGCACCAGACCTCACTCCTTCGGATTTTAATTTTTTCTCGGTCTTCGGCAGTTTTTAGATAAAAAAATGGAATTTGAAGGAACTGCATTTCTTCACTTTTTACATCAAATAATTTTAAAAATAACGGAATTCAAACCTTGTTAACTATGATGACAAACTATTAATATTTTGTTATTTATTTTTATTATTGCACCTAATACACTAAGATAAAAACCGCACATATTTTGGGCACGACCCCTATATTGAGAATATTTAATATTTTCAAAAAACACTACATTGACAACATGAAAATTTCTATACGCGTTTGAAAGGATCTAGCCATAACTTTAGCAGGCCGATCACAAAGCCGCGCGCCCTGCTAAAAGTTTACACAGGTCCCGGGCCATTTGATTAGATTTGGCACATAAAATATTACGCTTCTGAAATAAATATTTTACAGGGCGGCAACAGTGTAAAGCCCGCCTCGCCGCCTATAAAAGCAGCTAGCTGTTAGGGCTCCACACCGCGAATATAAAGCAGTTTGATTGTGCGTTTGTGTTTTACGAGCAAATTGATCTGGATAAGGATTAGGAAATGTGCAGTGTTATATTAAGGGAAGGTGAATGGCGATACCCTCGTCTGCGTGACACGCAAATCCCCTTAATAGACATTAATTCTACTGGGTTCCGCCAGCTATTTACTGGGTAATGAGGCCCTCGGTATCACCTCGATACCTCCGTGTACGCTACACGCCATAGCCGTAGTGTACAGGATGTTTCCTCTCTCATATCTCATCGTAATTAATGGCAGTTGCGTCATACGCGGTGAATTTGCGGCACGTGGAAGTAAAAAACCAAAAAAATTCTCATGACAACCATTTTATCGATGTAAAAATAAATCTGCATAAGTATTCAAAATATTAGATTAGGTTTATAGACCCATTATAGTTTAAATTGAGATATCTAAAGGACTATTATTCAACTATGAGTACCGGTTGACAAAAAATATTCAGGGACTATGAATCATATTCTTCTGGAGTCGGCACCCTAATGTCTGAGCGTCGTGACAATTTTTGTTTCGAATCTTCAGGATTCTCTGCATTCTGCGATGAAGCCTGTGATGGTTTAGTTTATTATTTCAACACCCGATATCCCAAGTTATAACAATCTTCAAAAATAAATATTTATTTACCTATTTTCCTTAAATTTATTAGAAAATATATATGAATATAGGTGAAGTAATATATTACAGTCCACCCTCATATAGCGCCGAGATAGGAACTACGTTATAGAAACCTGCTCTGTAGAAGATTAGGGACCCAAAAAAATTCGGGGTTAGGTTTATATATAATAATTACAGTAATACCCCCCGCGTAATATAACGCGTGTGCCGATAACGCGAATTTCAAAATAAATAGTGGCCGTCCCTCTAATAACGCGAAAGCATTCTATTCGTGCATATCTCGATCGTAAACTCTATGCCGTTTAGCTGGGTGTGCCTGTGTATTGATCTCGCTCGTACATATCTATGTCCTCATATGTGCGAGTGCACATTTCTCACCATTCACGCCTGATGTAGACAATGAGCCACAGATGCCTTTATGTATGTCGGCGATCGCATGCATGGCAACCGAATATTTCATCATCTAAGATTATATATTTTTTTACATTGTTCTTAGTTATGGCAGATTTGTATTTTTTGCGAAATACCCGTAACCCTAAATGATGTATGTGCTTTATTATCCCGATAACGCGTTGTTCTAATAACCAAATTTCGCGTTATCGGGGGTATTACTGTAATGGTAATGTATAAATTGAACGATATCAGACATTAAACATTTTTCCATTCGCATATTTTAAATGAACTTGTTCTATTTTTAGTTTATTCACTTGTGTGCTATGTATTGTTGTCGACAAAAAGGCATTCGCCTTACTAATAATACTAATATACGGGGGCGGCTCGCCCATATATACTGCGAATCTGCAGCACCCCCACGCAAATTGAGGAAAAATATATTGTTATATAGAAATATATATGTCTCTTGATTATGTATTATTATTATGTATATTACTCTGCGCGGTGTAGAGAAGAGCGCTGCCTTCTTGTCAGCGCTATCGACGTCGTGTATTAATTAAACGCGGGCCGGTAGCAGGGCGGGGGTCTCACTACAAAGCGCCGTATTGCGCTGCGACTCGATGCAGTCATACTGCTTATTAAACTAACTCTCAACTTCGAGTAATTTTACCTCACCTTTGTTTCAAATATTTTAAATAAAATATGAGGGAAATATACTTTTTTAATTTTATATATTCCGCAGCACCCCTAATTATTTTCTCCAAGAGGCATCACTGCTAATATGTACAAATATAATATTAAATATATTAGCGTTTTGTAAAACAGCGTTCTAGAAGGAAGCAACTATATATGGAGATTACCGCATACGTCGCTCTATCGCAAAGAGCGCTATATGAGGGCTGACCTTAAAGTGAACATTATTAATTAACTTTATATATATATTTTTATATTACTACCTTCGTGTATTATTAACAATTTAAAAATCGCACACGAAAGGTACTGAATTATAGATCACCATGATTTGTATTTCATTAATAATAAAATTTATAATTAAAATTAATATTTACACATAAAACAAAGGTTGGGAATGGCAAGGTTGGTTGTACGCGGTGTCGTACCTCATTTTAAGAAAACCTCTTTCATATTTAGCGATGTATTTTTTGCTCGCGTATTTTTAGAATGTTTTATTACGGCAATTTTATTTTGATGCAAAAAAACACTGAACGGATAAATATACGCCGGGCACATTACATTTCCATTTGCTGAAAAATGTTAATATTGAAAAAATACATTTTTTTTACTTTAATTTGAGTAAAATGACGCCTTTGTTCCCACGGCGCAATCCCAGCAGAAACCTTTCCCCCGGGAAAGTGTGATCTGGAAAACTTCCGACCCTTACTCAAGATCACCTTCTTTGCTTTTCGGCCAATTAAACAAAAGCTTCACCCTTATAATCACCCTGAAATCCAGTAACGAGCCCCTCACCCCAGCGCCCGCCGCCCCACGGCCACCTTCTCACTGTAAAACAAAGCGAAACACACTTTGCCCCCATCCCTTCCTGATGAAAGTCAATAGTGCTTTCAGCATTTCGACACTGGAACTGGAATTTCAAGAAATTGCAAAGTGTAACGGCTGATATCCTGAAACAAAATCTCACGTTTCAAATGTATGAACACATTATGCAAATACATTATTTAATATTCATGTGAATATAATTTGTAAAGCAATAATAATACCATTTTTAATCTAAAAAGTAAATTTATAAATTTATTAAGTGATACACATTTATAAATATATGATTTAAATTAATTTTACTAACATTCGCAATGCATACATAATATATATATATAATGAAATAAGAAAGCTTACGAAAAAAAAAACACATAATTCTTAATAAATAAAGCAATAATTATATTTTATTTATTTTATTACTTCGTATTGTATATGTAGTTCTTTAGCTAAGATCTGTATATATTTAAATAAATAGATTTGTCTTTTGATTTGCCGTGTTTTAATTAGTAAATTTTATAATATGTTTCATTATTTTTTATAAATAAAGCAGGTAATAATAATATATTTTATTTATCCATATTAACAAAATAAATACATTGTGTATTTAATTTGATTCTGGCATTCAATATGAATTTCATATTCACCTAGAATATACCTACCACTGAAATTAAAGTGTATTTATTATTATACAAATTAATATGTCATTTTTGGGTCATTGCTGAGCAATTATTTAAATAATTATAGAGAACAAATATTACTATATGAAGAATGTATGATATAAAATATATATGTATGGACATAATTATCCCTATTATATACATACATACACTAGAATGAGGTTATAGAAGTTCTAAATATTAAAATAAAAATAGCTTTTCTACAATGAAAAAAAATCTGTTTATTGAAATGATTTACATATGTTACGAAAGCTTTGAATTTAACCTAAACTGTGCATTTTAAAATGTTTCGAAACTGTCCCTTTTCTCTTCTTTATCGGGTTATTAAAAATATTTTTTGCCTTTTTGCCATTTCATGTCAGATTAAGTTTCTTTTAATAAATAATCATCTAATTATTTTTATTCCAAAACTAATATTAATATGATATATAAAGTGGACATGGAGTGCATTCTGTATTTTTTTGAATAGATCTCTTGGAGAATCTTTTGGACAATTTCAGAAAATTAATTATATATCTCTGAAGCTTTTTAGTGATATGCATGAGAGTGCCAATAAATACCAATAATTATTTTTTGCTAATAAATTAAGAAAAGAGGATTTGAGAGGGGTTCCTTGTGGCACGCTGACAAGTATAATTTTGAGCGAAGAGTGATACTAATTAATTTTACCTCGAAAAGTTCTAGTATACAGGAAAGATTGCAAAAAATACATCTATCGGCAGAGGAAATTTAAAAATTATTAGTTTATAAATAATTCAGAATTTCTCAAAGGCATAATGTCCAAAAAAATCGCATCCGTGTGAGGAACGTGATTGAGGTAATTTCCGATGAATTCTAGAGGAGTTGGTAGCAAGTTGAGTAGAGCAGTACGAGTCCTTAAATGTTAAGGTTTTTTTTCTCAAATCTGCTCAAATGCATCATTTCTTGTAAACTAAAGATATTTGTAGTATTCTTTAGTTGTTCGTTAATAGTGATAGTGTCGGTGATTCTCTGAAGTATTAGGGATTATTTTTATATTTTATACCGTAAAACAAAAAGAGCAATGTAGATGAAAAAAAAGTTATTTGAGGAATTTAAGAGAAATGGGAAAAAAGTCAACTTGCGGAATCTTGGTATCTCATAAAATGGCATTATTAGACCTTGCAGAACGCATTTCAATATGCCAATCATCTTTATAGAATAAATATTTTCTAATCGTATTATCACTGGAGATTAGAAGTGAACTCTTTACGTTAACATAAAACGCCAGATGCGTATTTTATTTTATGATTTCTTCAACCCAAACAACAAAAAAAATCTTTTTATCAAAAATGTTGGCTAAGAGGCTGTTCGGTCGATTTTTTAGGATTGGATTAGATTTAGTATAATATATAGCATAATAAGAAATAATCTTTAAACTTTGATTCATACATTAAAATATAATTATGAGATTTATAATATTTATTTCTCGCTAATTACACAATATAAAATAAATATATAAATTTTAAAATAATTTTAAAAAATGCTTAAGCATAATGCACATCTTTAGTTAAAACTTTTGCGACTGGTTAAATGCATTTAAAGTTTCACTCTTAAGCAGCTGCGTCGATAGTTACAATTCAAACTTGATTAAGATGTCTGCAGAGGAAATACATATTTAAAATAAATAAATAATTCTCAAGAATGTTTTGCAATGACAAAAACTGTATCGAACCGTTTGGAATTTAAGTATAGGATACGGATAAATGGACGACATGTATTAGAACCTTCCTCACCCGACTCCTCGCGCGCCATCCACTCTATCTCTTTTACGTTTATTTTTTTGTTGTTATTCAAGAGCGAACGGAGAAATAGGAGGCGAAAGCTCCAACTTGTGGAGCTACTGTGTACTGCCAACTGTAGCGCGATAAAGTTGGGTCGTGTGTGCCTGCACAAAAGCCTTGGGCGTATAGTTGGCAAACAACTGCTGAAATTTAACTTTCATGTATGGCGGGGTACATTATCGGAAAAGGTTTCAACACACCGTGGGCAAATATAGAGTCTGATGCCTATTTATAGTGGCTGTATTACATTTTGATTGTGATTTTGTCAGATTGTACCGTTGCGCTATCCACCGGGCGGGTTTACAGCCATTTTTATGGCGTGTTTAAACGTGTAAAGCCCCACCGCCGTCGTATTTATACGCTCGGCGAATAAATAGATTAAGACTTATCTAAATTTATTGCAACCATAAAACTATGTTTGCAGAAATAGCGTTTTTTAATCTTAATTAGAAAAATGCTGTCGGAAATTTTAAATTTTATTTAATCAACGGATCTGCATTGTGTAATCGAATTTTTAGTACTGTTTAGCATAAGATATCAACAATGATGAAAACGACATATATATCAGAATTAACAACTATATTTATTTAAATAATAAATTTAAGGATGAAGTTGAAAATGATAAAATTAATGAGCATAATTAAAAATAAATGAGAATCGAATAGCCGCTAGCTATTATTATAAACCATTTTCATTTAAGGAAAATTCAGTTACATAATAATATTCATTGAACGTATTTTTATTATAAAAATATTTAAACATTTTGAAATTGAAATATTGTATTTTTTTAGTAGGAAAATTCATGAAATATTTATTTTATACGTTTAAATGAATAACAATTATATGTTAATCATCCATCTTTGTAGTATTAAATGAAATATTAATGAGTTATTATTTTTGTATTAACAGTATGAAGTTAATTCCGTATTTATTGCTGCTTGTGGACTGTATTATGATTCTAGAGAGTTAAACTTTATATATAGTATATAGGAATCACTCATTAAATTTGATTAATTGGCCACAACACACATCTGCTATTATAGTCTGATAAATATATAGTAATACATTTAATCAGGATTTAGTAATTATACACGAAACACCCCACCAAATACAAACGGAGAAACAGTCAATAATGGTCATGGGGTAGATAAAGGTACATAATTCGTTGATTTTCATTATTTTTTTGGCTCTTAGATTGGTGTAGCGGATTCCACTTCTCACCCCCATTAACAGTTTATCTAAAAAGGGTTTAATATTTGTATCGTATGGATAAAAATATGATTTTCGTTGTTGTTATCGCCTGCATTCAAATTTCTTGTCTATTTTTTTTCATGCCTCTTGGAATTATCTGTTAATTTACTGTTAACCACGCATAACTGAGGACTTGTGACAATTTTAAAGTGTCATCATTGATAAATAATCATCAGTATATTTATCCCTTCATTCACAATCACCATTTTAAATCATGGTTTTTGCAACGAAAAAATGTTATTTTCTTCCCCTCTACTTATTCGTCTCATTAAGTAAAAAAATGTATACATCAATTCCTAGAATTTACTAACTTTATTTCCAACAGAATACCTCCACACTATCATCGTAATGTAAGGGGGCAAGATATGGCTTTACATCTATACGAACCTTCCAAACAGATGGCTTGAACAAAGAGGTCGCATAGAATACCCAGACCTGACAACAATAGATTTGTTTCTTGTGGAAATAGTTTAAAGATAAAATCTAGGCCAGAAAAGCGATAAAACTGGAATAACTAAAAGACTATAAATAAAAGATTGAGCAAGATTGAGTTTGTTGAAGTTTGTAAACGAATAACCCACCGTTATCATCAGTATATTGACCCAAACAGTAACAACAACTTTTCCAACAAGAGGAAAAAATATATATTCTATATAGATTTTCTGTAATTTAAATAATAACCCGTTCGCCATGGCAGCTCAAAAACAACCGTGTCGTCCGAAGGGGTCTCTCGGAGACCCCAAGCTATATAATTCATGATATTTATTAATTCTTCATCTTTATTTGAAAAATAGATTATTCTAAGAATAAAAATAATTATTCATAACTTGGTCGATGTTTTAGATTTTTACCGAATCAATATGTCGCGTAATAACGCTCTCGACGATATCTTGCCACAGACTGAGCTCTTGCGCCATTTGTCAATCTTGCGTTTCACTCGCACTCAGCACATCATACGAAATGCGAGCGAGAAAACATCGCTCGCGTGGCAACAGTAGATAATAAAAAATAATGATTATTTATAATATTTATTACAATAAGCTTGTGACACGTAAGATTTATATTAAAAGAGTTATTTGAGGAAAATTAAAAAACTTGAGGACCCTAATAGCCACATCGGCACGGCTTGGTTTATTATATGTTAATACAAATTTGAGGTTGCAACCATTCAAACTGTATATCTGTATAACTGTATTTTTAAACCATCAGAAAAAAATACTAATCATGATCGATTTAGAAATCATAAGAGATTAATAGAATTATATAATTTTAAAATGTACTAATATTGGTTATTTCAATTATAACACAATACCATATTTTTCCAATAAATAAGACCGTTTTCAGAAGAAAACCTAGTTTATTTTGCTTAAAAATTTTCTCCTGAATCAAATAGCAATCTTCAGAACAAGTATAATGTAATAAATAAGCCTTTTATTACGTAAAAATCATTATTAGTGATATTAAGAAAATCTAACTTACAGGAGGTCGTGACTCTTGGGGAAAAACTCCATGGGATAAAACCTGACAGTTGTGCTGCCAATGTTCTATTTATATTCATGGGATACGAGAGATTGAGGTCAATATTCTAGATGAAATAGTCTCGCAGAAAATTTAGGTCAGAATTTGGGGCTTAGAAACTTATGATCTTGTTCCAAACAAATAGTCGAATTAATGCAGATTGCTTTACTTACAAAAATTATAAATCTTTAGACAATTATTGCCCTATTGCGTCCTTTGGGGGGGGGGAATTAATACAAAACCCAATCTTATTTTTAAAGAAATTTCTATTTCAGATTTATTGTGAATTGATCTTAAACAATTTTCTTATAATTAACTTTTATCCTTTTATACAAAATTGATATATTTTTAACCTGTTATTTTGATCTGAACCTAAAAAAAATGTTGACAATTTAGATTAAATCTAGGTTATAGGACATTCTAAAAATAAAGGAGTGAAGACTCATTGAGTATATATAAATAAATATAAATAAAAAAATATTATTGTCAGAACAATAAATTATTTATAAGTTTATAGATGTCGAAAATTAGTAGCTATTTTTAAATAATTATAAATATCCAGTTTGTAATCCCGAGTCATCGAAAAGTTCACCACCACTGATTTGATACGTACATATCCGTGTAACACAGCATCATGTACATCTGGTCATAAATTACCAAGATAAATCAAAAGTTGGAAATTTCAACATCTGCTCCCCTCGCGCCCCTCCCTCGAATTTCCCCGACACGCGTTAAAATCCGTAGTACACCGACGCAAAACCTACTACTCAGCGCCGGGGGTCCATAATCGGTAATCTTAACTCGTCGGTTACAAATCCCGCAAAACTGACATACCCGCCGAGACCTACGTTTGTTGTTTCGCAGACCAACAGTGTAATCCCCCGCTGATTCGGATACCCACGCTCCTGCTCTTTTGTTGCCGGCGGCCACGCCCAACACCACCCCTGCCCCGCCGAGCAAATGAGTTTGTTTGATCTCTCCGGCTTGTTGCGTGGGACTGAATACATTTAAGTATTTTTAATGTCCGACGTCAATTTAAATATAAACTCGGGGAGGGGCCCCCCGTAAAGAAAATATTTTCCTTTTTCCGGCGAAAATTTTTACGTAAATATTAAATATAGCATCAAAAGAATGTCGTATTTATTTGCAGGGAAAATGTTATTTTTGAACGCGATATTGCATTTCAGCCATTTAACTGTTACGCTTTCATTCAAAATTTTCAATATTTTTAGATATATTATTATAGATATTAATCATAATGACAAATAATTGTATGTCATTACATGATACATTTGACATATGGTCAACAACATTGACAAACAATATAAATACGAAAAGATATTATTCCTTGTTTTCTCTAATATTCAAACAATCACAATGATTGGATCAATTAAATTATTTAAAAAACAAAATAAATTTAATCAATATTTATTCTATTAATAATATATAGTAGATTTTGCTTAATTGGGACGCTGGTTTATTGAGGCGTCTGTTTATTTGGACTAGAACCCATGGAAATAAAATTAAGTAAAGTAACAAATATTAATATGTTTCGGTTATTTGGTACACAATTTCCTTTAATTAGGAGTCGTTTGAAGGGGGTCTATCAGAGACCCCAAACATTTCAAGTAAAAAGACTTTAAATGAATTATTCTAAGAATAAAAATAGTATATCATGATATTCTTCATAATTTGGTTGATATTTTTGGATTTTTTTAACTAATCATAACGACACGTTAATGATACACTCAGCGATGTCTAGCTGCAGACTACCGACCGCCGAAATCTCGCGGCACGTGTCACTAGTACGTTTCACCCGCACTTGGCACGTCGTACCGAATGCGAACAAGAAAAACATTGTGACCGTGGCAACAGAAGGTAATATTGTTGTTTTTATTTTTTTATCACAATTACGGACAATAGAGTTAAATGATTATGTATAATATTTATTTTTTAGACTTTTTTAGATAAATACAAAAAGGTTGGTCCATTTAGGATTTATATTAAATGAGTTATTCGAGAAAAATCAAAACTTTGGGGTTTCAAATAGACACGGCTAGGTTAATAATTATTTATAACTATTTTGAGAGAAATATTGAAATCATTAAAATGATCCAATTATTTATGATTGTGGCAGATGACTAGGAAAATGTATCACCGGATTACAGCGTATTTCTCTGCAAGTAGGCAATGATAGAATCCTAGCATCCGCAAAATATTTGGGGGTGCTGCGGGAGATTAAAAATTAAAGAAAGTATGATCTAGTATGAATGGAATTGTATCGCTCTGTCGAGTCGCAGCGCAACATAGCGCTTAGTGGCTAGAGAGTGACTCTCCCCCCCCCCACCTCGTTGCCACTCCGCATCCATCCAATACATGACGTTGGTAATGTCTTACTCTACACCGCGCGGTGTAATACTATATATAAATTTAATTTTTGTTTTCGTATACATAATCAATAGACGAAACTACTTGGGGGTGCTGCAGCTCCGCAGTGTATACGGACGAGCTACCCCTGATTATACTTTTGGTATTTTCTTGTACTTATATATGTACTATATATATTTTTTTAAATTTAATATACTTAGAGACGCTTATAATTGTTATCCTAAGCAATTATTTAGGCCAGCCGCTTAATTGGAATAAAATTTTTAAGTCTGATGTTTTCCAAAATTAAATATATATAAATTACCATAAATTTTAAATAATACTCTTGCTATTATGCTAGTAAATATTATAAAAAAAAACGAAGAACCGTAAGAGTTCTAAACTATTTTTAGCATTATTAAAAATCTGCACACGTATTACGTATGCATATGAAAATTATACAACTAAAATTCCCCGACCCATGTCGAGCTTTTGTACTTTTGTCCATGTCGACCTTGTGTCTGTCAAATGTTCTATAGAGAATGACCTGTAGTTATATGTTTCAATAAATACGCATACATTTTGCACTGCTTTTTTGATTGTATCTTTTTTTAATTAAAGTAAAATAAATCGGATATCCGAGGTTCAATAGAAAAATATACAGATTTTATTAAAATATTATTAATTAATTTATAAATAATTGTTTTGTCTTTTTAAAAGTATTCATATACTTACGTACTATTGTGTTTTCTTATGATCCGAGAACTCTAAAATCGTGGTTAAAAAATTCGTCTTTCAACTTTTGTTTTTTTAATACACAGGTTGAGATATCATATTCGAAATAAAATGGTTAAGAATTATTTGTTTCTTAATAATATGTTATTAATTTTTTCCACAATTAAAAAAACGACCAATATAGAAGTACCTTTTAATATTAACCTGTTTTATTTGACCTGATAATATTTTTAATATCTATTTATCTTATACATGTAGGTACGTAACTTTTATTTTTATTTTTAACAATATCCGTTTTAGTGTTTTCAGTAAAACGTTATATTTTTTTCGATTACAAAAAATTGCGTTAACATTTAACGGTTGACTTTATTGAAAGCTTTTGATCCTTTGTCAGTGGTGCGCAAAATGTGACCCAAGGGCCACTCGTGACACTTGATCCAATTTAACATTGGAAGAATACGACCTAACAATTTAATAATAATAAAAAAAATATATATGTATTCTGTTGATCGGAAAATAATTGCAGATTTTTATTGAATATAAAATTGATATAAATCGGTGTATATTTATATAACATTATCTATTATTTTATTGTTGTTGGTATTCAAAAATCAATAAGAAAAAGACTACCAGTTATTTCCGAATGAGTACATTAGATATGTCAAAATGACATTGCTGAAATACTTGCTAAGGCTAAAAGTCTTAATAAACAACTCGTAATCGTATTTAATTGTTATTAATTACCAACCGAAGACTTTAATTAAAACAGAGTCATGTTAAATAATTTAAGAGCTTACAGAAAACTTTCACGTCAATTATTTAACAGTTCTTATCCATATAAATGCCTGCAATAATACTAATCCGTTTTTCGATCTTATTATAACTATTTTTGCATTTTAGAAAAGTTTCCAAAAAAAGGTTCTATATTAATATTGCAATGTCCCGCCCCAGACTAAGCCGACTGCCAAATTCTCACGGCACGTGTCAATAGCATACGTTTCACTCGCACTTGGCACATCGGATCGGATACAAGCAAAAAAAACATCGCGCCCGTGACTACAGAAGCGAATACTGCTTTTTTTTCTCAATTACAGACAATAAAGTCAATGATTAATTATAATAATTATTCTTTTGATTTTTTAAACTAATACAAGATGTTTTTTAATATGTATGATTTATATTAAAAGAGTTATTCGAGAAAAATAAAATATTTGGTGTCCCAAACATAAGCACGGCCAGGTTAAATCGCCCCCAATTAATAATTCATATATAATAATATATATGATACATAAAAGTTGTTAGCTGCATATTATATTAGAACAGTATTTTAAAATTCTATATTTTAATCTAAGTGTTTTGCAAAAAAATCTTAGTTACCACTCTTCCATTGAAATTAATTTAATTAGCTTTACAAGCAGCCTAATTTTAATGATACAGATTATTTGTATTATTTTTAAATTACTTTAAGCTGTAAAGATGTCACTGAGAAAAAAAAAAAAATAAGAAAATAAATATTCTATAATCAAATCGTCATATCTTTTATTGATACAATATATAGAAATATTTTATTCTATACATATTTTAATTAAAATAATTAAAATATGTATAGAATAAAATATTTTAATTATTTTAATTAAAATATACATTTTTCTAATATTGCTTTTATAGAGAAGTTTTTATTATTGCTATAATACGTGGTATTGGAATTCTCTAATCAAGTACAAGGCTTTGTCTATAATACAATTAAAGAAGCTTCCAGAATTCATAGATTCCGTTGAAGGACTTAACCTATACGAGTACAAACTTGGCTCAATCATGATTAACTTACACTTTAATAAAAAAATATATATTATCTACAAACCATGACAAAATTTAATTAAAATCGTGAATAAGTTTTGTAGCAGTAGATTGTGTATGTGTATAAAAGGTATATCAAATAAAAGTATACACTGTGCAATAACTTTAATTAACTGCAATAATCTGTTTTACCACGCATTCGGGAGGACTTTGGTGAAGATGGCGATTTTCTTTCCAACAGAACGACCTTCACACTATCATCGTAATGTAAGAGCATATCTTGATGATAATCTTTGGACGAAGAGGTTCTATAGAAAACACTGCCCGTTCCCCAGACCTGACGTCACTGGACTTTTTCTTGTGACCTTAAAGATAAAATCTACGCCAGAAAACCGACGACACTATAAAATGAAAAGCCGCAGTTAAGCAAGAATGCGCCACAGCACCAGCTGAAGATTTCTATTGGAGTTTATGAATCAATAGCCCACCATTATCAGCAGTGTTATACAGGAAAATAATATAAATTTTATCTAGATTCATTGCAATTTTATTACTAATTATATCTGAATAAAAACAGAAGTTATGATCATTCAAACTGTGTATACATTTTTGCCACATGTCTAATTCCATAAATTGTATAGGATATAAAGATTTCATTAGGTTTCAAACCCTTAATGTTATATTAATATTAACATTCAATATATCATAGTTGGGGATTATTCTTATAATTTTGAAGTTTAACACGATTGATATAAATATCAATGTGTCAATGCTAACGCCGCAAAATTCGATTAATAATATTTGTAATTAGGTAATAATAAATCTGAAACCGCAATTATTTTCCTACTATTCTAATGCATAGTAATATTTGCAAACATTTTGCATCGAGACACAGTTATATTTCATGCTCCTTTATCGCGTGTTTTACAACCTAAATCACGTAGACAGCTAGTTTTCCCGGAAAGTATTTTCCACTGGATTTCTTATCTAGATAGCACCATTGAAATTTATGAAAAATATTATTATTGGCTTTGAGTTGCATTTTCGCCGTAATCCCCCGGTGGCGGCGCGCCGGAAATGAGCTTTCACTTGGCGTCGCCGACGACGCCAACGACACCTTCCGGAAATTAGCTCTAGCCGCGGGAGTGACGTCACTATCTGCGACTCGGTTGACAACGGAGACATGTGCCAACGTCGGCGCTCTAACACGCATTGTTTATTCACGTGAGTCACGCTGGCCTTTTATTCATCTCGTATTCTAGTGAACGACAGCGACTGATATATCACTATGAATTTATTTTTTATTTATTCATATGTCAAGCGCCACCAAAAATAAGTGCAAGCAATTCGGACGGAAGGTGGAGCAGCGACGAGTGTTGTCTATAAAGTTGTTGAAGTGGACGTCGATGGCACTGCGGCTGCTGCAGTACCACTATCGTATACTGTTTGAAGAGCTCAATAAATGTATTGACTCGCATTAAATTTCTAAAATAGGACATTTGACTAGCTATTGTTATTCGATATACTTGTAAAACGCTATTTTATATAAAGATATAATTAAAGTAAGTAACACTGTCCAAAAATAGTAATGTGTCTCAATAAAAATTTAATTAAAAAGCTTTATTGTTTTAATTAAAGCAATTTATTCTAGTTTATTCGAAAAAAGCGAAGCGATATTTTGTTTCGAAAATGAATAATACATTAATTTACACGCAATAACAATTTAGCAAAAAAAAAATAATATTTAAAGTGAAAGTATACGGTTTTATTTATGTAAGAAGAAATTTTATTTTTTTGATAAAATATATTTTTGCGAAGATTCGCGTTGGATGTATAAGATTTGATTAAAAAAATCTCCACATATCCACATGGCTCCATGCGAATCTCTCATGGCTTTCTATATTTCACTTTATTTACCTTTAGGGGAGTATTAGAGAGTCGTTTCGCTTGATGTTCTTTTATAAAAATCAGTTATCCAGACGTTGCCCCAGGCTCTTGTTCGTTCTTCCGCTGAAGAGCGTCTATGTACTATCTGACGACGTGCAAAACAGTGCTTCTCAAGCACAATTTAATCAAATTCATCTGATAATGAAAACGATACGGTCAAATAATGATGTCACTCAGCTTTAATTAAATAAATATTATTAAAATATCATCAGTATTTAATTTTAACTCGATATTTTTAGAATCTATGATTCAGTGCATTATTACGTGGATTTCCATCGACTGTTGAAGGATATTACACCCTATCGTATTATTTTTCTTTTATAACCTATCCCATATTCTAGCTGAAAACGTAAATTTCAATATAAATATAAACATTCTATATCAAACTGAAATTTAAGCTTAAATGTTTATGTATGTTAATCATATTTTAGCGAGGATGCATTCTAGTTAAATAACATGTTTTCATTGTATATTGTTAGTGAAACTCTAATACACATATGAGGAAATTATCAAAATATTTTATGGTCAACTATTCAGGCGTATACGGCTGCTCAACTTTGGTAATCACGAAAACCGTATCCATCACCGTGTTTCGTTAACTTCGCGATTTACATTGCATGTTGGCTTTGGCGGAACATTATATCCGCAAATTCGAATTATCCCTAATTGGGTGCCGGAGCTATGTAAGTGGCTTTAGCGATCAGCGGCGCATTTAATAAGTTAGCGTAGTGATAATTAACATACGGATGAGCGAATCAATACGCGGTAAACTTTGTCCTCGTGTACTGCAAATCGAATTATTTCGCATGCTGAAGTGCATTGAGCAATTTGACGTATCGGTGTATTATCTACATATCAAACATTTATATCGCTATCCATCGTCAAATAAATATTATAATTAAATTATCTAGAAAATAATATTTTTTTGTGTTTAAATTATTTAGACGCGTAAAATAAAATATCAATTAAGTCAAATCCGTATATATTAGTGGAAAGCAGAATTAATGAAGCATTTCTGAAAGAGTGGAAGAATGTGTCCGTCAAAGCAATATATTAATATTTGGAGTTGCAATAAACTGTAATACAAATAGTATAAAAGAAAAAAAAATATGTATCGTCAGTAATTGCTTTGTTTTATGATATTATAAAATCTTGTATAAGAGATCGAGGCAAGTCGTCAAAAGATTGATAGCTCTGACTACCGGTAATTTTTCGAGAGTATATATCCTCACGGAATAAAAAACAAACGCGAACGAGCTTGATGGTAGTGAGGTGGCGCCCTTAAGGGTAACTAGCATAGTTCAGAGGGGTTATGTACTGCGCCAACCAACAGCTTGAAAAAGTTCTTTGCTTAGGTAATTTACCATCTTTTCTTGAGAGTTGCATACCCCTAGACAACCCTTAATACATGCGCTGGGGTAAAAGTTCGGGTAAAATCCAAATTCCCTTATGTAGTAAGAATTTCATCTGGATTTTCTCTAGTCTGAGGATATTCGAAGCGTCATATGGCGCTCAGATAATAGATCATGATTGAAGTAAACTCCGAACCAATGTTGCTATGTATGTGAATAGAATATCTTAAGGCAAACATTCTTGAAGCACTACAATTTGTGGTCAAATAAAATTCCCAGATCTTTAAGTGACGATTGCCCGTGGAGAGTTTCGTTCCTAAATATGTAATTAAAGGTTAGAAATTCTTTAGATATTGAAAAAGACATTTCCTGACATTTCCCAATACTAAGCGGAAGACGATTCGTAGATGTCCATTCGAGCAAAGAATTGATTTCCAACTGCAGGGACAGGGCATCGCGTGTTGGGTAATTGATTTAAATAGTTTTAAGTCATTTACAAAGAATAATTAATTACAAGAAAGGATATGTATGTCGTTTATAGATACAACGAATAATAATTCGAGACTCAAAAAATAAGAAAAAAACGTTTTTTTATACTAAGAAATGTTAATAAAATATCAGTTTGTTTTTAGGTGTTGATGTTGGGTGTGCTGTATGTGGAAACAAAATACGGTCTTACGTTACGGTACAGTTTCTTCATTGATATTAGGCTTAGACCACATAATCTTTCCTGACCTTGTGAGCTTCGATAGCTTGTTTTAATTCTGTTTAGAGCAGAAAATGAGCGTTCTGCTGACGCAGTGGTACTTGGAATAGTTAAAATAAGTTCCTAGTTTATAAACCTCTTAAACCCCGACTCAGGATTATTTTTTTTATATGAACTTTACTAATTCATGAACATTATTTGAAAATTCGGAGCATGAATAAATAACGGGAAGATCGATATTTAAACGTAAATAATCAAACAATGTTTCATATTTTTTTTATAAGATTATTAATTCGGAATTATTCGCAAAATTTTCTTTAAATTAAGCATATTTTTAATTCATAAGAAGGTAAAAGTATTCTAATTTTGACATTGCAGAAAATCGGCATTCGATTTGATTGCATACGCTTTCAACTATTGTACAATATTAAACAACTGACTAAATTCTGTCTTTTCTTCAAAAAATGAATCATTACTTAGCAGTCTGTGGTCATGTTCATCATTTTTTTGTAGTAAAGTATATAAATGATTAACCAAAAGTGCATTTAAATATTCAACGTAATTTCCTTTGTTGACTAATTTACAGGTTTCATCGTAATCTCCAAAAGGTTATTCTTGTTTTTATAGATACAGTATTGTATCAATAATTCGTTTTTATACTTGTCAATTTTTATTTACTAGTTCATTATGTTGACTTATATTAGCATTACGTTGAGCGTCAATCATCAGTTCTATCCGTTGTTTGCTTTTACCATTTTTAAGGAAAAAAATGATTGAACATGTGATTGTGATCCTTCCAAATGATTTAGGTCAAAAAAACCCGCTATTATTTTATACGCTACTATATTTGAGGAATAATAGACAAGGCCAACAAAAAAAAATTGGACTTAACTTCACAGCCTGTCAACCACTCAACTTTATCATATTTTAAAATGAAAAATATCTAGTATATTCATTTTTTCGCTTGTGTTTACTAAATAAGTTTGGAAAAGGCGGCCCTGGTCTACCAATTTTAAAAATATATATATCATCATCATTTTTATTCGAAAATGGGGTGTTCAAAATTTATTCAACACTATTGCCCATTATGATAACGATAAAATAAAATCTATAAATATAAATATTAAAATTAGTAGTAAATAATTATTTATTGTTATTTATTATATGTCGTGAGCCCAGCTAGCGACTGAGCCCAGGCCGGGCATAGCAGACCAAGATCGAATAGACGAATGTGCTGCGACTTGACAGCACGCGTTCGGCCGTTAAGCTGCATACAAACACTTTAGTTTCGCTCGCTGAGACTCTACGCCCACATAGGCGATGGTACTGTTTGCGGTTGCGCACGTGTGTTTGAGGTCGTGCAGCAGTCATTGCGTACGCCTTGCCCAATACATTCACCCGCGTATACAATATCCTGCTGGCCGTTTACAAATATACTTTAAATATTAAATATTCAAACATTAAATATACTTTTTCATGTTCTATGTTTTGCGGGTGTGCGGCGCACACCTAGCACACTCTGTATATACGCCCCTGATATTTATAAACTCTTTTTGTTTTATTTAAAATTTATAAAATAAATTACTTTATTAATATATGTAATTACATAAATTTAATCCTGTTTAGAAGAATGAATATTACCAAATAAATTTCTAAAGATCAATTATTATTTTCAAAAAATAGGCATATGTTTAAAACGTCAAGCACTTGTGCAATAATTTCGTAATTATGTAATATATTATAATTACATCGCATGTTCCGTATTTGGGCGCTCGCATTAGCGCTTTATTTACAGCCCGCGTCTCTGGTAATTTACCAATATCAAACTTGGCGCAACTAAAATATTTACCGCGCGAGTTCATAGCATTTGCGCCCGTAAACCGGATGCTTTAATGCGGCAAAGTTATCGCGATTGCGTTAAAATTGAAACTGGGCCCAGGGCCACCTGTCGGGGAGGGGCCGATAAATATTTGTCGGCGACATCTGCGCACCGAAATCCCACGGGCGCCGGCCTAATTTATATCCGGCGCCAAATTTTGCATATACACCTTTGTTCCGCATTTAAAATTCAAGGACAATCGCGGTCGGGTCAGCCGAGGTGTTAAACCTGTCGCCGCCACGAATTGTGACGCCCGCCGCCGAATGTATGGCGTCGGATCGGACCCGTTTCGTGTTTGGATAGGTGAATTAAGTCAATTTTGTGCCGTGTCCCTCGCTCCTGCGGATGGCACGTGTCGCCGTGTTAACTTGTTCAAGGTCATATATTTACCCGGGATTACCATAATTATAAAATGTATAGATCTATAAGCACATAAGCGTTAATCTCCCCTTACCCGCTATCGGAAATTTCGGTTATAAAAGCAGAATAATGTTATCACAAAAAATGTCAATGAACAGTGGTCCAGATCGGTTGAGATATGATTAAATCATATAAATACAAAAAAATGATATTTCAAATAATAAATTAATATTTATTAGCTTTTAAAAGGTCAATGTCAAGAATCATCTACAAGATTGTCCAAAAGTTATAACACCATTTTAAAATAGAATAACTTTTTCATTTCTTAATAATTCACTCATATTCTTTCATAAACAGAAAACACACTTCTTGGAAATATTATTTATTTAGTTTTAGAAATTACATCCTTCAAATAATCACCATTTTGCTCTTCACACTGACGCGCTCTTTACAATGCGTGAATCATCACCTGTCGTTATGTTTCTTGGCTTATTCCTTCAATTTCTTTACGGGTGTTAGCCTTCAATTCCTGAATGGTTCGAGAATTCTTACGGTATACTTTATTTTTCAAATACCCCCACAGCAAGAAGTCTGGAGCAGTTAAATCAGGTAAGCGTGGCGGCCTATCCTTCTCTTAAAAAGTTACCTTAAGAGTTAAGTTGTCAGGCGAGCTGTATGGGCAGTAGCACCATCTTGCTGCCACCATACCTCTGATGGCTCCAAGACTGCAGGATGCACGAAATTCTCCAGCATTGCTTGATACCTTTCGCCAGTGATGGTTAGTGCGTTTTCTGACACATCTTCAAAGAAGTAAGGTCCAAGAACTCTTCCTGCAGTTACGCCACACCAAACTGTTACTTTAACGTGATGCAGATTACGTTGGTGGAATATTCTTGAATTTTCTGTCCCCCAGAATTCCATATTTTATTAGTTGACAAATCCATCTAGGTGGAAGTGGGTCTCGTCGCCCATAATGAGATTGTTAATGAAATCAGCTTCTTGTCTTGCCAATTCTTGGATCTGGACAGCATACGCTATAAGCGATTCCGATAATCTGCTGGCTTCAGTTCCTGCACTAGCTGTATCTTATACGGAGAGACATGCAACATCCTATGAATCCTCTGGAGCGAGGTTCAGGACATGTCCAACTGCTGGCACCGCCTTCGAGTTACCATTGAAGGCTATTCTTCAATGATTCAGCGTGCACGCTGAATGTTGTCCTGTGACCTCCCTGAACGTAGCCTCCCAGCACGTGGTATATTACTCACAGACCCCTAAGTTTGAAACCACTGCAATAAACGTATAATTAATTATAAATAATAATAAGTATAGTTTGTTTATGTGGAGGTTTTCTGACCCCAAAATGACGATTCTACATAGGATTTGATTTTATCACGCTTAGTCGTGAATTTCTCCATAATTAATTTTCAAGGATAACGCTTTAATAATATTTATTCAAATTTAAAAAAATAATTAATTGTAGAACGTTATTTGAATTTTAAATAGTGTGATGACATTTGGGCCAACTTTTATAAATCTTCATATTATAAACTATAAAAAAAGGATTACCACAATATTTTCTTTAATAATATGCCGATAAATGTTTTTTTGCACTTATTATTTATTAATATGTGCATTCTTTTTTTTCAAATCTAATGTAACGCATCGTCGAGAATATAATATTCTATATCTATTTTGAGGATGGAAGGAAGGTCGCTGAAAAGTTTGTGTGCAAACCCAGATTATATTTGCTGTTACTATAAGCTCACGGTTTTGTAATTGTGTTTATTCATCGTTATATTTTTATTGAAAATTTACCTAAGCAAATCTTAATAAGCAGTTATTTATACTAACCCGAATACCAGAAATTGATTATATTTTAGTATTATTTAAAATTATATACAGTGGAGGCCCGTATGTAAAATATTTGGGAGTGCTGTGAAAGATTAAAATTAAAAAAAATATTTATACCAAAATTGACTTAGTATTGCCCGAAATACGACGAGATTTTTCACCCCTCTATGCCACCACGTATCTATCTAAAATAAGAGCGTGAATAATTAATAACTTTAAAGTATAGTTTTTTATTTGTTATACAACATATTATACTAATAATTTAGTCTTATAAATAACCATATTTTATTGTCGATCAATAACAAATGTAAAATGTTATAAAAAATAATTTCTAATACATCATACACACGTGCCAACTTGTTTCTTTAAAGCACCTTTGAAACGAAACCTTTAGCATGGCGTTTATAGTTAGTTAGTTGTACTAAGATAACAAAAATATTTTTAAGAAGCCTAATACACTGTTTTTATCTAATATTATTTCCCCTAATACTTTTTACATATTTTTTTTCAAATTTTACCAATAAATTCAGGAACAACTCGTCCATATATACTGCGAAGCTGCACTACCCTTAAGTAAATTAGGGAAAATATATTTTTATTTATTAATATATGTATATGTTATGATTATGTATTATGTATACGAAAATATAATAATAATTTATATTTATTAATCTGGTCGGGCAGTGTTACTCCGCGCGATGTAGTGTAAGAGCGCTATCTGCTTGTCATCGCTATCAGCGTTGGGTTTTGGACGGAAGCGGACCGGTAGAGGAGTGCGGGGAGGGATCTCGCTAAGCGCCGTCACTGTAGCGCAGTCATACGACTCACTTGTTACTTATTTTATTATTAATAATATTATTTATTACACTATTATAATTATATAATAGTATTATTTATTATACCTCTTTAATAAATGTATTATAAAATGATTATTTTTGAACTATTGATGGTCTATAAAAACAGTTTTGAAATATGTATGTATTAACGTAGCTACAGAGTTTTGATTTACACGGTATTAAACAACAGACTTTCAAATCTCGTTCACCAAATTCCAGAATATCGAATAATCTAATTACTATCCGAGAAAATAGCAGTTACTGCCTATATCTTCGAGCTGCTTCGATGCTTCTTTGCCATTAATTGATATATATTTTGCAGATATAGACAACACAGCAACTCGCACGCAGCCTAAACCTAACCCAACCTAACCTAACCTAACCTTACCTAACCTAACCTAACCTAACCTAACCCTACATCATTTAATCTCGATAAATAATCTCTTTCAATCAAAATGTAAAATCTTTAAAGTTCCGCACTAACAAGTATAGCGGGCCGCGGGTTGCTCACCCCTGATCTATTATATTTGTTATTCTAGTTTTTTTAATTAATATGTAAATCTATATTTGTCAATGGTTTAATATAAAAAAATAAATGATATTAACAAACTTGAATATTTTTTGGATTGCAAAGACTATTTTTGTATGAACTCCAAACCTCTTATAACACAGATTGGTATTACACCACGTTTTTGTAGAACCATATGACCGTGTTATACGTGGCCAAGGTGTATACGAAAATCTTATTGAGTAACGTCAGAATTATTAGAAGACTGTCAAAACACTTTAATAATATTTTTAACGTGTAATATTTAGATTTATATGTGTGTCTGACGAAAGTATGAAGAACGGTACTCAATAGACATTTAGGGTTTGTCGGGCACACACAGTACTTGCGTGAGCCATTTGATATCTGTTGCAAGATTACAAATGACATGGAAAGCCATAAAGGGGTACTTTACGATCGTTCTGTTGAGTCGCAGGCGAGAAATGAAATTTATCGGGAGCGATAAAAAAATTCCCAGAAATTGAATATAAATTGGTCACCCCACACCACGTGACGTAACATATCTCAATGCAAATAATTATAGCCGCGATACAATTTGCAGTGCCGGATTTTAGCAAAGGCGGCACGGGCAAATGGCTATATAATTAGCATCGTTAGACACACCTGGGCTTCTTAAGTCGTTTAGTTCACAGAGTTTCTTAACTGGCGGTTTAAGCTACCTATGTATGTATAACCATTAGGAGCAACGCTTATCAACAAGTAAATTAATTAAAGAAAAACAAATTTAAAAAATAAATATAAATAAGTTTGAATTAAAATAGTTTAAACAACATTCAGTCCATCGTCAAAAGCTTTACATAAGAAATCAAACACAAATGGCTCTTCAATATCTCTCACAAATTATATAATTCTTAAAATATATGATAAGTAACCATGGAGAGGATGATAATGGCAAATACAGCACAAAATAAATAAAATATATTAAAATATAATATAATATATAAATACACAATTTAATATATTATATTA
>JAGXCT010036646.1:20744-78665 GCA_022495035.1 Philopotamus ludificatus | reverse complement strand
GTTATAGGGGGGAACGTTATATGAGAGGACGTTATAGGGGGGTTTACTGTATTTATGTATTGATTTAAATTTTATTTATTTGAATATAGTTAGGATTATAGCATTTTATCAATTCGAGTCATATGTCGCCGATAATAATGTATTCGAATCACTTTGAAGGAATTAAAATTTTCTAGTCTCTGGAATCTAAATTATATATAATATTTTACCTTTAGATTTATAAAAATAATAAAAATAAAATGCGCTCCAAATAGATGGAAAGTACTTTATTTGATATAAATGTATCAATGATTTGTGTAATAAAATTTGTGGCTGAAAAGAGTTGGTCGTGCGCATGGCCGCGAAAGTGTCGGTTATGACTCGTTTGTGTGTCAGAAGTGTCAGGCGCCAGGGGCCACGGCGCCGCCCCTGCGGCTGCCATGCGCCCCGGTGAGTCATCATTACCATTCATAACTAAAAAAAAACATTGCCATGTTTTTTTAATTACAACCTAATTTATCATTCAATTTATTTCATGACAATACATTCGTTCATATTATTTTTAAATGTCCCAAGTTTTGAAAATATACATATAAAATTTAAAACAAAAGTTATTTGAATAACTTTCATACATGTTTAATATTGTTTGGCTATCCAAATGATATATTAGTAAACAAACATGACCCAAATAATGAAAATAATATATATATTTTGATGCATTTTGTTACATAAACTCTATATTTTTTATTATCGCTGTAATGGATTTTTAATTTTTTTGAATTAAAAATATTAAAATATTTTACTGTGTACTTATGGTGTGAATTTATATTTAAAAAAAATTCAAGGTTAACGTAATCATCTTATTGTTCTCCGCAATTACCATCGTCAATAATTCATCAATAATATAATATAATCACTTGTACCCAAAAATCATTATAAATTATCATAGTACTATAAAAAATTTACATAATTTTTCATACAAATACGCAATAGCTATAAGGTTTGTTCAATTGTTAACAGGTCATTCTGAAATCACAATGCCTAAATATATTTACACGTGTTATAAAACTTATGGATATGGGTCATAGCCACAAAGACATGAATAAATTATTTTTTTATCAAAGCAATTCGTATGCTGTTAGGAAACGGTTTGTCATTGCAAAAAAAATATTTTTTACACAATTTTATTTGACATGTTGTCCTCGGTCTAGATATAATATTAAACACGACCGATATCTATTCAAACGCACGTTTAAATTCATTGGCAATAGATGTCGTTAAAGTGTAAATATATAAAATTATCTTGTGTTACATCGAAAATATATATCGGATAAATTTTATTTTAATAATGTAATGCATCAGCGATGCAGAAAATTGCATCGTTTATATTTTTAATTATGGAAAAAAAAACATTTACGTTATGTTTAATAATGAATGATAATTATACGAAAACAATGAATAATATACATCGTTTATACTCTTCAATTGATTATAATAATAATTATTCAATTCGAAATATCGCATCGAAGTTAATATAATCATAGTGCAAATACACGTTAATGGCTATTTCTTTCTATTGATATTATTTTTTTTAAATGATTGATTATTCAATTGTATTTGGAAAAGTAAGATTTTTTATTGGACTCTGTTACAAATTACTCATGTTTTTTATGTACTCGGAGTGATGAAGGTGACTCGGGATTAATTTTTTTGACAAAGTGTTCATAATCATAATGTATGTTAAATCGAATTTACTCAAACTTAAATAAATCGTTCCAAAATCCCAAAAATACAGAGGATTCTGCATAATTGGTACTCAGGCTTAAAGGTACCGCCGGATATTTGGGCCAAATCCCAAGGAACAGAAACCAAACAATGATACTAATTGTAATATACTTTGATTATTCCGTTTAATTTGGGCAGTAAATTTAAAATTCAAAGAAATAATTGTAATTCAACATGATTTTATTGATGAATTATTATTTATAATTTTTTTTTGAGAGATGTATCAATTTGATCTGATTGGTTAAAACCAATCCGTGATTCTGATGAACATATCACTGGATTACATTTGTTTATTTTTTCATATACATTTCTATACTATTTTCTTGTACTTTAATATTTTTATTATTAATTTAGTAAGTCTATAAATGCGTATTAATAATATTTTCATAATTTTATCCTAAATTTTGCTTATTTGGACAACATTTTTGGGCCCATTGTGTCCCATTTAAGCGGAATTTACTAAATATAATAATTATTAATACAAAATAGCTCTTTATACATTTTATATATAATAATTGAAATTGAATATCAACGCTTTAAAGCAATTTTTCTGCATCTCGGAAAAAATACGATTCGAAAAAATAAGATATTTTCCGATAAATATTCTACAAATTGTATAAAAAGATTTAAACTAAAGTTCTACGTGTTTTAGTTTGATAATTATTAACATTTTAAATGATTTTTCGACTTGTCTGGAATTTTTCACTTATCGAGATACTGCAAGATCGCTTTCCAGCATCGTTATAGTGAAATATAATTGAATGATTATTGATTGGAACGATTCTCTTGTCACTAACGTAATCGATACAATCTGTTTTCTCACTGATATATTTTTCTTTATATATGACGTTAACAAGAAAACTATCTAATAAACTTTTCTTTCGTCTGCTTTTGTAGATTCTACTAAAATGTGACGCTGCGTTGTCACTAATACTTGTTCACTTTGCTACAGACTTTCTTAGATCTTGCTTTTCTATAAATATAATATTACACGTTTCTTTTTATTCTTATCTTATTTGTTTTAAATGATGGGATTTCTGATCTTCTTTTACTCGTCTGTATCTACCGCAATTTGTCGTCATTCAACTCCATTCCCGTGGATTTCTCCGAGAACATAATTCCATCGACAACTATCCGTGAGAAATATGAGCGTGAAAATGATTTTTCTTAAACTATCAAAGGATACGGTTTGTTTCATTCCCAACTTTTTCAGCATTGTCGAAATAATAAAACTGTTTATCCAATTAAAATTTATTGCGCGCCAACAACGTCCGATGCTTTTGTGCAGAACAATAATTGGAGCACCTATACCCCCCCCTTTACAATAAAAAAAATATTTTATGAAAAAGAATTACGAAATGTTCATCGAATTTTGTTCGATTTTAAGAATGTTTAATAAATTAATCGTTCATATTTTCCAATTTTTCCTCTCTTGGCGCATCTCGGCGCATTTAATCTTCCGGCGCCTGTGTGCGCCGCACAATCTAGCCAATCTGGACTTATAACACATATCGTAAAAAAAATAATGTTTATATTCAATGAAATTATTGATATATATAATTCAAAACTTATATCATATAATAATTATGTACATACTTTATCAGTGCTACAATTATAATCATCTGATAGATTATCATTTTTTTCTTTAAATGCATTACATTTTATTTTTGTAATACGTTTATTTATTAGATTAAAGTTGGTATTATAATATATTATAATTTGAATTATTTTATATGATACTGTATCATATATAAGATTTTATTGAATAAATTCATTATTATGTGATGCTCTGATGTATATTTCGTAAATATATTATGTTTTACAACTTTCACATGAGGAATGTGAATCTTGTTTACCTGCATTGGTGAGGTATTTGAACCATTTTTTTGTCCAATATACACCTGATCTTTGATTGTGGCCGAGCTGTACATTGTCTTTACGCGTGCTTGAGTTGGCATCCGGAGGATCAGACCTCGACGGTCCAAGCCCTTGAACACGACTTCGGTTGGCTCAGTGTCCTTTCGACTTCCGACATCACCGGAAGCTATGTTGCAACCTGCAAGAAAGTAAACGCATTGCTATTACGAGACCGCAACTTTCCAAACAGAAGACCATACCAGCTAATTGTCGGTGAAAACACTAGGACAACGACGTATCATCTACGTGAGTTGACAACGCCCATTTTTTTCGAATTCTATCGCAGAAGTCAGCAACCTATAAACCTCTGGAACTTCTTTACATCAAATAACATTTCACCAAACTGTGGTACAATATTAGATTTTACATATTACTTAATTTCGTAACATTCATTTATTACTAAAAAAATCTCTAAAAAGTTTGGTTTCTTCATATAAATGTTTAGAGCTATCACAGCCAACCCTCCTATAGCGCCTACTAAGGGATCATGCTATATAAACCCGTCCTATTAAACACTAGGCACCTATACAAAATTTGAGGTCAACTTTTTTTTATTGTACTTAGTAAATTGAACAAAATCAATACATCAAACATTTTTCCATACACATATTTTAAATGAGCTTGTTCTAGTTTTGGTTTGTTCATACGCACGTGTCATATCTTGTTATCAACCAAAGAGGATTGACCTTTATTTCGCGCGGTAATGCATTACATATATACGAAATTTGTAATTTGACCTTGAAAATTTAGCGTTTTGTAAAAAACGGCGATCTAGAAAGAAGCGCTATAGGAGGGACTGTCTGTAACATTAAGCGCTATAGCAGGATTGACTGTATGTATTCGAATCCCTATTAGTACTCCAATAAATTCTCGTGTTATGACTATTGATCCTTTCTTCTAAACCCGAATTACAGGAATCGCTTAACCACTCCCTAATGTTTCCTTTGACTTGTCTCAAGCTCGTTCAAAATCCAAAAAAATCTCTTTCTACCGTCATATCGTATCAAGATTGAACTAATTCATGTACAGCATCCAGTATCATAATTTTCCCTAAATTTAATCAAGTCTTATCTACATTACAAACGGTTTTGAGAAGGCCGGTCAATGCCCTTTCATCAATAAAATAACATCTGGATTCAAGGTTGAATTAAATCTTTAAATATCCTTCTTTCCATTTATGCCCATTTCTGGCTGTATTAACCGATCCGTCACGACGGCTCGAAACCAACCGCGTCGTCCGAAGGGAGTCTATTTATAATAAAAAATACCCCAAACTTATTAAAAAAATGGATTATTCTAATAATAATTCTAATGATATGCTTCATTATTTGGTCGATATTTTGGACTTATTAACTAATCACTCGGCGATCAGCAGTCCGCAAAAAACCTTGACATTATTAGTGATTCGATTAATGTTCCTTCGAAATTATTATATCGCAGTATATGTTTCGCAAATTCGGTTTTATCCATTAGGAAATTCTGTTACGTCTGCAATAAAAAATCATTTCTAAACCAAACACTTCTTTGAGATCGATGAATATTAATTAAATTGATTGAGTGATTGTATTAATATAAGGATTGAAAGGTGTAACTTGTCACGCCGGCGTGACGACGAATTATTCATTATATTCAAGGCAACATCGAGAATCCTTAAGTTTCGTAAGTGAATATACATTTTAGAATGTGACTGAGACTGAGCGGAGCTGCAGCACCCCCAAGCAAATTGAAGAAAAATATATTTTTATATATATATCTGAGTTTGCTTGTCAGCGCTGCCAGCGTCGTGTATTGGACGGAAGCGGGGTGGAGGGGACGGGGGGACGGAGTCACTTAAGTTTATTTTATTATTATTACTAATATTATTTAGTATTTTATCTCGCCTCGTTTTTTATATTTTAATTAAATTTGAGCGAATATACGTTCTTTTTTTTATTTTTCGAGTGTGTATTTTTGCATTTTCAACATATGTAAATTTTTGTAGCGGTTAAAGGGTCAAAAACAGTCGCGATATTCAGTTCATATTTCTGGAAAGAAAAAAAAATAATTTGTCCTTCGACATTATCATGTAGGTCATATAAAAAAAAGATGGCGGATCGGATTTGGCCCGCGGTCCGCAATTTGCCGTCCATAAATATTGTAACAAATTTGCATTGCTTCATTTGTGCTGCGAATTGTATACAATTTTGGCCTTGACTACTGTTACAATTTGATATTTTTTGTCATCTTATCATGCACTGGTCAGATGATAACAGAAAATCTGAACAAGACATTCCATTATCTCTCGTTATGCAGTAGGTTTTTTTTTTGGTGATTGGGGGATCTTGAGCCGCAATTACTTCCTAAATGTATTCACATTTCATGTAAATTAATTCAAGATCGGTGATTTAACGATTTTAATTAATATTCATTCGTCCAATGACGTGATTCAGTAAACGATAATATTTTTTTAAGCCTAGTAATGATTATATTTTTTTCGATGAGCGGAAAATATTTTATTTACGTTTGATATCGACGTATTTTGCGGCCCAAGTCCAATTCGCACTTCTTTCTTCGTCGCTAATCTATGAATAATTTATCTTTTTTTGTTTATATTGATTCGACGGAAAACATGTATATATTTTCATAATTTATTCAATTTTTTTTTACCCGACACATTTCGGCTTATCCAATAATTTTCCAATGGCAAATTATTCGCTTATCATTAATTCGCCATTAAGTGCCATCGCACTCGCGTTATCGAAACACATTCGTAAATAAAAATAAAAATAAATCAGATCCGGCTGAAATTTTATCGAAATCGTCCGATAAAGAACTGCGAACCTATTCACTTACATAAGACTATTTCTATTATTTTTTTGGTCAATATCGTATCTGCACATAATCTATACGGATGATTAAACGAATACAATTGCGTAGTAATCTACGAATTTTATTTGTAAATATTAATATATAATCTGAACTACCTTGAAGATGACCTTTTTATAGAAGAGGTGTATAGTAAAATTTGGATAATAAACCATAATTTGTTGTCAACTCTGCTTATAGGTCTTTAGAGAGTATGTCTATCTTTAAATAGCATGTTTTAAAAAAAACATTTGTTCAACCAATTGCTGTAACAGCAAAAACAAACATGCGAGAGTATTCTAAAAGGAATACAACATTCTTTATACAATAATGAATATCTTAGAAGGATGGATCTAAGTGGCTGCCATGTATGTGAAAGGCATATGGAATAAATTATCCAAAAGATGGATAAATATAAACTCATTGGAAATGAGGAAATACTCAACTGAAAGAATTTGAAAGAATTTGAAGGACAATGGGCTTCAAATGAAAGATCGAACGATCAAACTAGAAAGATTAAAACAAAATAGTGGACAAACTAATCTTCAATCTAAGATATGGTGACGATATGACATTGATAACCAAAAACGAAGAGTAAAAATGTTTAAAACCATGCTTATGATTATAGATAGAACCAATCTGGTTACCCAGAACAGATAACCTTTCGAATCTGAAGAGGTTGTAGATACTTATCTGTCAATCTTGTGTCTGTAATCTGGTGAATATTATTTAATGTGTGTATTCTTCATTTTGAAAATGATTCAATGACAATAAAATAAACGATCCCGTTGCTAAAAAAATCTATAAACGATTTTCTTTTCTGTACTGTCTGGCGCGTGGTGTGACCGAGACGGAATATATTAGAAGGGGACGACAACAAAACAAACGGTCGCTATTCGATACAGTTATATTACTAGGTTTGAAGTTCTTACAAAATTAGAGTGCGTTCCAAAAGAAGTTTAACCGATCCGTCACAGCGTTTCGAAAACAACCGAGTAGTCCGAAGGGGGTCTATTAGAGACCTCAAGTATTTCAAGTCATGATATTGATGGATTCTTCATCAATATTTTGACATTTAAAAAAAAATAGTTATTTATGATATGCTTCATAATTTTGTCGATATTTTGGATTTTTTAACTAATCAATATGATGCGTAAATGATACGCGCACTCGGCGATGTCTCCCGACAGAGCTCTCACGGTGTCACTAGTACAATTCACTCGCACTTGGCACATCGTACCGGATACGAGCGAGAAAAAATATCGCTCCTGTGGCAACAAAAGCTAATATTGTTGTTTTTAATATTTTTTTCGCAATTGCGGACAAAAAAAGTTAATGATTATTTATAATATTTATTGGGGACCCCAAAAGCTTGGGGTCCTATCGGCACGGCTAGTTTAAAAGTATGGGATTCTTTATCAAATAATTTTATGTCAATGAAGCAACTCGGTAATGCTCTATTAGTGATGTTTGAACAAATATTTGGTGTTTCCAAATTATTGGTACCTTTTTACCACAGGCGCCGAAAAATCTACTAAAATCGACATTAACCCTTTATAGGGAAAATTAATTATTTTGGATTTTTTTATTGTTATTGACAATACTTATTGTCAATAACAATAAATTAACCAAGAAATCGTTCTCGACAAAATATTACGTTTTTAAGATTGACATTTCTATGGGCGCTCATGGAAATATAGATCTTAAAGCGACTGGTTAATATATTAACCAATTTCAGCCTTTGCCCTATAAAGGGTTAAATTATATATTACAATATTGATTGCCCTTAGTTCGTCTTTCAAGTCAAACAAACATACAGGAACACTATCGGCGCGCTACTGTATATATACAATTCAGTATTCCGCAGGGGTCAAATTGGGGCCTTTATTATTTATTTTATTGCCGTGATATTCATCGGGTCCTTCGATGTAAATTTTCACTTTTCGAAAGACGATTTAAAAATATTTCGATCTATAACTTCAGTGGAAGATGCCCTTTCGTTTCAGCTGGACATTGATTCTTTGTGCGATTGGTCAATATTAAATCGTCTTCCATTAAGTCAGTGGTTCTTAACCTTGTTGGAGGTACTGAACCCCACCAGTTTCATATGCGCGTTCACCGAACCCTTAATTGAAAAAATGATCATTTTTCATAATATCGTACAATAAGTCGGGTGTGTGTTTTAACCTCCGCCGAACGCGGGAGACTGACTCACCGAACCCCTGGGGTTCGATCGTAAACAGGTTAAGAACTGCATTAAGTATTGGAAAATGTCAAACAATGACATTTTCTAAATCAAAGGAGCCCATCATCTTTAAATACAAATTTGGGAATAACTCTTTACCTAAGCAGTCGTCACCAATTGAATCTGGATGTTTTGTTTGATTCCTAGAATTAAAATTTAATTTACATGTATCGGACGTGTGTGATCATCAAGAATGTTGGGCTTCATCTTGAGAAATTCTCATCACATACGTAGCACCTTAGTCATACGAGTGCTATACGATGCATGGGTTCGGAGCTTGCTTGAATCAGGTTCCATTATATGGCCGCCTTATGACGCCTCGAATTGCCTTAGATTAGAGAAGATACAAAAGAAATTTCTTAGGTATCTCTACATGAGGGAGTTTGGATTCTACCCAAGTTTATACCCCAGCGCATGGGTACAGGGCTGCCTGTGGTATGTAATCCTCGAGGAAAGAAGGTCGATTTACTTGGCAAAGGACTTCTTCAAGCTGTTGGTTGGCGCAGTACATAACCCCTTGTACTGTGCGAGTTACCCTTATGGGCGCCACTTCACTACCATCGAGTTCGTTCGCGTGTGCTTTTTCTTCCGCCAAATGCGAGGACAGGTGCTCTCAGATACTCTCCGGTAACCAGAGCTATTACTCTGCTCAACCACTTGGCTGACTATGTAGATATATTCGAAGTAAAATATCGCCATTTCCTTGATCGTTTATATGAGATTTTATAATTTCATATAACAGATTAATTAATGATGGTATATTTGATGTTAAATATCGCCGTTTCGTTGAGATTTTGTTTCTTTATTGTTATTCTCTTCTTTTCGTTATACACCAATCCCTCGATTTACGCGGTACCTATTTTACGCGGTCAGAAAAAACAATATTTTTTTAAGAAATCAAACGTATTTTGTGGCAGGTGTCACTCCGTCCATATATTGCGTCAGATTACTCTCACTTCAACGACCAGACGTCTGTAACCCCTCCATTGCGTGCAGTACGTCAAATATTGATGTAAGCTTTGCATCTCTTGCAAAACTTATAAACCAAGATGAATCTACTGTTCGTACAATTAAAAAACGAATAACTGTTAGAAGAAGTGTCCACTTCGGATCCCTGATCAGTTCTAAATATACCTCATACGTTAGAGATGTTATAAAATTTAAATGTCGATTTATTAAATCTATTTCTTGATAAAATTTGTATTTTTTTTATGCCTCGTTTTACGCGGTTTCTGGAACCCTATCCCTTACTTTAGATGAACTCAGAATTAATGTCGGTTACACTTTGGATTTTTTATTTTTCTGGGGCCTCTATCATTTTTTTTAGCCCTTGAACTTGCTTGTAAACGCAGTGGTTTTCGATTTACGCTTTGTTTCTTGGAACGTATCTACCGCGTAAATCGAGGGATTGGTGTATATGTATTTTTTTTCAAGTTACTATTATGTTTTTATGCGTGAATCACGCATTGTCTTTATGAAAAATAAATAAATACAAATCGATAGAACGTAAATTTGTCTCTTCCGCTATGCAAAATACTCTATGATTGCAGCGTCTGCATTGTTTCGACCCGCATGACCCCACCTTTCCTCGCGCATTCTTCAGTTCTATCGTACGACTGACACTGTATATGTTGCAGCTACACGTTACGTGTCGGTCATGTCAATCAAATTGATTTTGATTCGGATAGAGGAAATAAAAGTATGCTAATACGTTTTAATTAAACAATTATCGATGTTTATATAATATAAAGCCTTGAAATACAAAAAAAAATATGTTGATTGTAACATTTGTATGTAAATCTTCTAATATATACTAATTGTATGTGTCCCGTGTGATCATTCCACCATCAATTATTTCCTAATTCGCAAGCATTAATCATTTTTTCATCCTCAAATTTTCACTGACCCATTTTCGTATATCCTGATTCATTTTTGTAATGGTTCTTGTGACCCGAGAGCCAAATCCACTTCCGTTAACGTTAGCGACCTCTCCCATTCGACGTTTTCTCTTGTGGATTTCGTCACGTCAATAATTTGGAATTCTGTTGAAACGCGTCTGAAAAGTATTTAGTAATTGGACATTCGGTGTATTGCGTCATATGGTTTTAAGCTCTTGTTCGATTAACAAATGCGACTACTTTGACGTCATCAGAATTTGCCACTGTGACAACAAATTAATAAATTTCATTTTTTTTTCTTCGGCGACCGCGGTCGTAGTCTGTCTCCTCGACAGCATCTTTTCTCAGGTACAGTTAAATGTTCGACCTTGAATCTCCATCATAGTAAATAGTGTTTGAATGGTATGTAGTTTATGTATGTATAAACGGATTGACATAATAGTTATTAACTCTCCGACTGCTGAACGACGATACATCGTTGATTTTTTTTCAGCAGTTAAACTACGGCAGCAACCGTGTCAATATCGAACGACCTCATCACTGAAAGTATTTACGTTTTTATCTGGCACGCTCTTTTTTTACTTTTGATTCAAGTTTTGGCAGCATTTGTTTCCTTGAAACTCAACAAAAAATAACACTAAATTATCTTGGGTTTAATATAAATCATTTTTTGAACTGTAGACGTCTGCAGTACTTTGTAACGAATTCAATGTTCATTTTTTCTCGACTCAATTGCAACTGTTATCAAGAGTTCAACATTTTATACCTAATGTGACCATCTATTATTCACCCCAAAACGGGACATTTACAAATTTTATGGACTAATTTTAGCGTTTATTTCTTATTCATGTAAAAGGTTGAATCTATACATAATTTACCATAAAGTATACATTTTATGAAAAACATTTAAAAAATACACAAGAATTTCATTTAAAATAATATTAAAATTGATTATAACAAATCATTGAATACGTTTTAACGGATGATGATTACGACGATCATCTATAAGTATCAAAGAAGCGTTCTGCATCTACACTGTTTGAAGTAAAAGCTGAAGTGTATCTACTTTTATCCCAATTTTAAAATGTTGCAGTCCGGGGAACTCGAAAACGCGTCCTCGCGAGCCAACGTAGAAGTACGGGGGACGCGTTTTCGAGTCCTCGTTGGCGCTGATGTTTACGGAGTGTTGTTACACTACACGGATTAATTTTCCCCACGTTTTTCACTAAAAGATGTCGTTTTGATTTATTTTTGCAATTTGCAATATTTTATTCATGATTATACATACATTTATGTATTATCATGAATTTAATCAGTTCTTTTAACCAAAAATCACTCTCTAAACATTGGATCGTCGTTATTGGTAAAATTTTAAATAACAATAATGTTTCATTGATTCGGAAATTGCAATTCCTTTCAGCTGCAGATGGATTAAAGAGTTTGTTTAATGTTTTGTAAAAGAGATTTGTCTCATTTATACATAAATGAGATTTAAGTTTTGTCAACCTCTTGCTAACCTAACAGAATACTTTGTTTCAAGGCCAAATTGGCTTTTTATAAATTGTTATCGTGTTTTGGTCTCTTTCTGAAAGGGGACATTTTGGCGTCCCGAAGCTGTGCCTGGGGACAACGGGAGAGACTAGTTAAAACGGGACAGTCCTGTTCAAAACGGAACGTATGATCAGCTTAGTTATACCCTGTCTTCACCTTTTTCCTGCGTACTCGTCGAACGGACAATATTTTTATTAAAATAATATTGTTTTTTGGTACTCCACGGGTTAATCTTGATCGCGTCGTATTTACTCTTTTCAAGCACGCGTCATAATTGAGTGATGATTAAAAGTTGTATATGACCGATGGCGAGCCATTGAGTCGTGTTCTGTCGCAGGGACCACTGCTTCAGTCTATCGCTCAGTCTCTGAACCCAAAAACCCGTCCATCATGATCTGCTATTAGTTAATCTAAATAGCCATAAAAAAAACCAGTGATAATATCAACATAGCATCCATTTTTTTTATATTTAAATAATAATATAAACAAATTCTATATCATGGTGAATTAAAAATAATTTGATTATAATATTTAATGCATAAAAATATTGTGTATAATTTCATATGAATAATTGAAAAAGTTCTTATCATAAATACGAAATATTGAAGGTCGAACAGATTAATTCCCGATGTCACTAGCTATTGCCGATTGTCAATATCAAAATATTTATTCGGCGTCGATAGCTAAACCTCAATTAATTCGTAAATGAATATTTTCATCGATTGTGGAGCGATCGTCGAATCCGCACACATCGCATAATTATCGTCGTAAAAGAACATAAAATAATTTCTTTCATCGATAAATCCGATCGCAGTGACCCCCGTGACGTCTTCCTTGATAGCACCTTAACCTCGGCTATAAAACACACGGCTTCAATATAAAAAAAATGTAAGTCAATAATATGTTAATCGACGACAAAATTGTTACGAGAAATATAACCGACAATTTCTCGTGTTTTCATAAATAATCTCAAGGAAACGAACATTGTACTTAACCGATCCGAGGTCGGCTATCCAATGTTAAAGTTCATTCGTTAATAACATTCACACGCGTACAATAGGTGATGTGCCGGGTGCCGTTGCCTTTTCACTCGTTAATTTCAGAATAAATTTAATCGATTGTTACGAATATATTGGAATAATTATTAATTTGTTCTTGTTTTATTTTTTTAGATTGTAATGCGGCTCCATCTGTGTGAAGGTTGCCTTGCGGTGGCACCGAAACGCAACCCGATAGCAAAAGTCCGGAGAAAATCTCTCAAGTAAATATATCGTCTATATATATCAACTTCCTCGTTATATAAATGTCTAAGGATCGGCCCAAAGAACAAAGGTTCATTTCTCGTCTGATACTTTTACAATCATATTGTTCAAACACGTAATAGCTCTAAATCCGTGTGATATTAAATCATTTTCACATAATCCTAAAATATTTTTCATTGTTCAATAGCCAATTACTAATGATTAAGTTATTAATACCGCTACAATGAACATTAATATATTTATAAATTAACGCCATTGGATAGATAAGCAATCAATTTTATATCTATTTTTATTCTAAACTTTTACTCTATGTTCAATCTATCAATTTCTAGTGATAGAAGTCATACATTTAACGATATACTGTTGTGAAGGCTATGGAAGCTGCCCGATTTGACTTAAGATATAATAATATGCTGATTAACATACATATATAAAAAAATTACGATTTACGTCAATGCTATAGTAATCATAACCTCTATTAAAGATAATTTAGTCTGCAGAAAATCAACGTTAATATGGCACTGAAACCATGATCTTCATGTTTCATGCGATTAACGACCTATAAATGACATAGAGAACGATAGAACGAGCCATTTTCGTAATCAGTCGTCGGAGCGTAGATATTTGCTGAAAAACTAAAATACACTCTGCCCCGTTTAACACCTTCATATGGCTCCACAAAAACGTCGTGTAATACAAATCCGTTTTATATGACGTTTGAAGTTTATACAAAAGTAGCGTTCCGAAAAATATCGAAGTTTGTTAATATCCATTATTTTTTATTATTAATCAAATCGACAAAATATACATTTACATATTTATTGAAAACACATTGTTTATTCTTATCGCTATCACTAATAGTTATAGATGTTCGACTCTTTTTTGAAATCGGTTGTGATTGTTTATAATTTCGGTGAATTCTGGTGTAAGATTCTATGTCAACCGACGTAATTTCTCCTTGATTTTTTATATGATATTGTGAGAAATGCTTCTTAAAATTTTCAAACCATCCTCTACTAGCAGGAAAATTGTGATTGTTGATCTTCAGAAGACAATTCTTTAGTTCTTTTTAAATTATCATAAATTTTTAGTGCTCTATTTTGAATAATGTTTCTGTCTATAGGTATGTTTTTATCATACCAGACTTCTATCTATATCGTAAGAGCACTTTCTATCTTTTCTATTGTTACCGAGCGTATACGCGCAATATTTTTCTTAGCGATGGACTTTTTTTTTTTAAATGAAGCATGTTGTACAAAAAAAATGCCACTAATCATCAACCGTGTTGTATAAACCAGTGTTATACAAGGCCGTAGTGTACTTTGTATTAACACTATCGTGGCCGCATCAAATTACCAAAAACTTGCGCTATTGAAAGTATTACTTCAAATAGATGTAGCATTAGCAGTTGCAGATATAAAAATTCATTCACCGTATTCATTGTTCAGTTGTGTATGCCTAGATCACCGGCCGCAAACGATCGGTGCAATCATGATGCATATGTGGCACCATGAGGCCACAAATAGTCGAACTCGTGATGATGCCACATAGGCACCACCGGCCACGAAAGTGTTAAGGATGGATCAAGTTAGCTCTTCAGCGGAGAGTCCTCTGTCGGACAAGTTTCCGTGAACAAGACTCCACAATATCGTCGATTCACATAACTTCATCACATTAAAGACAAGAATGTTAGGTATAGGTTAGATATAGATTTAATATAAAAAAAGGTATAGACAATTGTTTTCACTAAATATTTCAAATTAAATGTTTCTTGAACAGTAAAATTCTGACGGAGCCTATCTGAAGATTGAGAAGGATATGGTAGAGCTGACCATGAAAGCTTTAAGATTATTTCTTGCATTATTTTTGTCAAATAAGGATGGACGTTATCTTTATTAGAATAATTTTAATTCAATTCACAAGGACTGATCGTTTCTGATCGGACTGCACTTCTGTGGCACATATTTTCTGTAGTCGACTTATTTCGATTTTGAAGAGTAATTCTCTTTTCCCACTGTTTATATCCATTTTTCATTGCTAGTAATGATTTTCCCTAAAATAGGTTAGTTTTGATTTCGAATCAGTAGACGATTTAAAAAAAAAGCTATTTCTGCACCATTATCGCATTGATTAAATTCCTACGTCATTTTGCGTTGCAAAAAAATCAACATTTACGCACGTTAATCTCATGTCTTTATACAAAAATACCCAAGTAAAATTAATTGATTTAGGTTACAATAACGCAATATTTATGGCACATAGAATATTTATTACTTATGACTTGAATTAATAATAAAAATTATGATGGAAATATGGGGAAGTGAAAATGAGCGTGCCATTGCTCGACAAAGTGAGGAACTAAACAAGTCCTTGACGGTCAACCAGACGATCCCTGAAACGCTTAGCAGATCCTAGAAACCAAAATAATGGAAATAATTGACACAGACTTTACTGAAACTTTTTTTATCTATGTATCAATTGAAATAAGGAAAAAATAAAAACGATAATAGATGTTCTTTTTATAGAACAGTATTATTATTATAAATTAACATATTTTATTTATTCTGCAATACGGAAATTCAAACTAAATTTTGTAATATGTATGTATTACATATTTTTATGACAAAAAAAAAAAAATTACTACTCGGTATGAGAATATTGAAAACAATTTTTTGGGTGCTGAGCGAGTTTTTTACGTGAACAGCATTTTTATGTCACATTTTGCATCTGGTTTGTGTGTTCTTATAAAGCACCAAATGCTCTATATACCTATCTAGAATGATCATGTAATGATTTAATGTTCCTTTCTAATTAGGTTTGCTGAAATTCTGCAGCTAAAAGATATATGATTCATTTTTCTAAATGTTGAAATGGGTTATTCATTGAGGTGGATCTTGCATTACTTTCCGTTCAGATAATGAAAGACTTGTGTAATTGTATAGCTGCCGTTTTCTCACTATGACACTTATTGACTGATCAGATGAAATTGTTTCTTCATTAGGGTGTGGAATGGAATGACGAAATTTATTAGATAAATTACTTATCACTTGGAGTTGATTGATTGATTGCCTTGTAAAACGATCACAGTATCCTTGTCTTCATCACCAGAATCTTCACCTGTAACACGGTTGTTAGCATTCTATGGTGGTAATAATGACATCTCTTCTGAATTTCTAATCAATCATTTGTTTCCAACTCTTTTTATGTTTTATTCGTCCAAGGCAGTGTTTCCGACTGAATTAGTTATGGATTGTCTTCACGCCCCTCTAGCAATACCATTGGCCAATGATGATGATGATGATGATTGCGTATGGCTTTTACTTTGCCATTCTTCGCGTGCCTCGTCGTTGTTGGAGTTTCCCCCGTCCTTTCAGAACACACCAAGAACAGCATTAGTTGGCTACGCATCCAGGCGCAGGTTGATCCGCCAGTTTTCCGAGGGCAGGTCCTCTTTTGGGCCGGCAGGCCAACGGTAATTTTAGCGATAAGGCTCAAAACAGCCACCAGGCGGCATTGTTTCCATCCTAACGAAGCTTCGCTAAGCCGCTACGGCCTGGGATTTATACTGGAACTGGGGTAGGACGGAGCGAGTTTGTAGGAAGCGGAAATGTAATGGAAAACGGCACAAGGAACTATCCCGGCATTTGCCTTTGAATGGTTAGGAGCCGATAGTCGCCGCCCATCTAGCCTGGATAGTCGATTCTATACCAATTACTGGTGACAGATACAAAGAGTTGTGTCTAGATACCTCACGCGGTTATTCTAAAGCATGCGTTTCACGGCCTTTATGCGGTTAATTCTAAATACGCTTAAGTTAGTCAATAAGTTAGTCTCCATGCTTCTCAAACTGTAGGCCCCGGGTCAGATGTCGATATCCAGTTTATCCAGCCATGCTTCAGCCTGTTCGTCAATATTATTTAAGGCATTGATACCCCCCGCTCAGTTTTCTCCATGGGCAATCATTCAATGCATGTGGGAGCATGGACTGTATCACGCCGCAGTCACAGCCCGCTCCGTTGCCATACCCCAGTTGTACAGCATGTTGGCGCATCGCCCGTGTCCCGTTCGGATGCGGTTAAGTCGACACCACTTTTTTCGTGGGAGGAGAAACCCAGTTGGGGGGCTGGCTGGGTCCGCGATAACGTCCTTGTTCTCCAAAGTCGCCTCATTCCATCTTTTCCGCCATGTTGCTGTTAGGTTCTGGGTGATTAGAGACTGAGTGGCTGATGTGCATGGGGGTCTTCTGGATTTCAATCTGACCAAAGCCTTCTTAGAATACTACATAAACAATTCACTCGTATAACCATAAAGTACATGTGCATAACACAATAGGGACTATTATTTTACCCTAGCCGTGCCGATGGTGTCTGATAAATTCTATGTCACAAACTTTTTGTATTTGCCTAAAAAAGTAATTGACCTTTATTGTTAAAAAAATATAAAAACAACAATATTCGCATCTGTTGTCATGGACGCGATTTTTATTCTCTCTAGCATCCGGTATGATGTTCCAAGTGCGAGTGTCATTTACACGTCATATTGATTAGTAAAAAATCCAAAATATTGACCAAATTATGAAGCATATCATGAATAACTATTTTTAATTCTTAGAATAATCCATTTTTTAAAAAAATTCGAGATATTGAATGAAGAATTCATCAATTGACCGCCTTCGGACGACTCAGTTAGTTTCGATTACATCTTTAAGAAATTATTCCTCGTATTCGCAAGTCCGAGACCACTAAAGGGGGGTAGCTCGCCTCGATCATACTCTAAGAAGCTTGGGGAAATTTAGGTCCCCCCATTGGACTCTACCATTCGTTTCTTTACAACAGGACGTAAGGGTTAAAGGAACAGTAGTAGCTGTATATGATCCAATAAACGCATAAATATCTCTTAAGAATGCATTTATCGGTCATTTTGATCTGTCAAATTCATAAATCTATAAATACTTTTGTTTTTTTTAAAAACATTTGTTTATTTTCATTGTTGTTTTGTTTCGGGTAATCGTCTTACAAATCAAATTGATTAATTTTATATCCAATTTAAACAAAATTTATATCTTTACAGGGTGAGAAATATACTAGGAGAGAAGGCATTGTTGTACGCTATGGATAATCTAGAAAGTTCGGGAACAACCGGCAAGGTAGGACGCCGGTCGCCGCCCAAAAATTCAGATTCGCCCGAACAATTGTGCCAACGGTGTTAGTATTACGAATAATTTACACGCAATCGATACAAAGAATTATTAAAAAATGATTATTATGTTTTAGCTATGCCGTGGTTCGGAATGGACATCGGCGGCACATTGACCAAATTAGTTTACTTCGAACCTAAAGATTCATCTAAGCGAGAATTAGCTAGGGAAGCGGAAGCCCTAAAAAATATTAGACGATATTTAACTAAAAATAGTGCCTATGGAAAGACTGGTCACCGAGATACACACTTGCAAGTACGTGTCACTCGCTCATTTTACAACGAATATATAACAAAATAATTATATATAAAATTTATTTCTAGATAGATAATGTTATGATAAGAGGAAGACGGGGAACACTTCATTTTATAAGATTTCCGACTAGCGAGATGGGAGGATTTTTATGGCTAGCTCGTTCACGCGGCATGGGCGCTCTACTCACATCCGTATGTGCGACAGGCGGCGGCGCTTACAAGTTCGAAGGAGATTTTCAAAGGGTTTGGACTATATATTTATTTAAAATTTTAATTAAAATCGAATTAAATCTTCATAATAGATTTTGGTTATGTTTATAGGAGGTAAACATGCGGTTAACAAAATTAGACGAATTAGATGCATTGATTGCCGGTATTTTATACATAGATACACTAACCAATACGGAATGCTATTACTATGCTGCAGAGGGTAGTGATAGTACCGGAAACCTTCCTAATCCCGTAAGTATATTTAATATATCTCTTACTAATAATGAATATTTGTATTGTAACAATGATGATTAATACGTAGCGTGTATTATTTCAAGGAAATCGAAGAAGCCCCATCGACATATTCTAGACATCCATATAATTTCTCCAACCCTTATCCATTCATCATTGTTAATATTGGCTCGGGTGTATCTGTACTCGCTGTAAGAGGACCTAAGGATTATAGAAGAATAAGCGGAACGAGGTTTGCTTCTAATTTATTTATTATAGAAATAATAATGTTACTAAATTATATTATTTATATTCAGTTTCCGCGTCTGTATAAATTTCTTTTCAGATCGTGTCAAGTCAATTTATTTTAAAAAATCCATTGTTTTTTTCTTATAAAATTTTCGTATATTATCCATTTTTCATCGCCAGTGATTATTTTTGTATTGTTTATCTCGTGATTATAATATTTTCAAGCAAAAAACAACTTATTTTGCTACAACAGACATTTATCTATCTATTCTAATCAGAGAATTGGGTCCAAAAACCAAAAATCTTCTAGAGATGATGACGCATTAGCGGAAATTATTTGCGACCTGACCTAATTGTTTAATTTTTATTATTTTAACAAAATATATAATAAACAATAATAGATGTACACACATAGGTGGAATTTTCCCGTTATAAATATTTATTTGCAAAAAATATCATAATTTTCAAAATCAAAAGATATTTTAATATTTTTTTCAATGTTAAACTCACCGAATCCAGGAGCAGCAGTATAATCATGAAGTTCATATGAATACTTTGAATCACGTAAAATTATTTATTTATTATTTAAATAACCTTCTAACCCAAAGCGGGTCTTTGCCACCAGGAGGACACTACGCAATCTCCGCCGGTCCTGGACTTTTTCTATCCCTCTCCCAAGCGCTAGCAGTGAAGCGTCCAATTCGACTCTGAGGCCAGGATTGCAACGATTGTCCTCCAGGTTAAATAGGCTCTTCAAATACCCCAGCCATGAGCCTGGGAGCTGAACTATCAACGCTCGAATTGTGACAACAATAGTCGGACGTGGATGAGGCTGATTCGTATTTAATTTACGGTATTCGAAGAGCTAAGATAATCTGGAGGACGACCGTCACAGTCCTAACATCAGGATTGAGACGGACGTGTCTCTGCTGGAGATCGCGTAGTGTCCTCCATGTACCAAAAACGAGCCTCAGGGTTACTAGCCCGCTTAACCGGTTCATTGCCATGAGTACACTGGTGTACGCTATGCGGAGTGGTCACCATTCCCAAACGTACACATTTGTACAAGTATTTTTATTTATTTGTTCCTTTAAAAATTCGTTGGATATTCTATATCATGTTGTAGTGACATCTATTACGGATATTATTACATACTAAAAAAGGGATTACAACTTGTTAAAAAATCCATGGCACTGAACCGGTTAAATAATAATAATATAACAATACAGCACAAAAACGGTAAAAATACCCTTCCCGAACATGTACTAATTAATATAAGGGGTACCCAAAGAAAATGTCCTATTTTTAAATAAAAAGTCAACATAAAAAATATATACATTCAATTAAGTTTTCTAATATTTTTAGTAGCCATTTGCATAAAAATCTTTTGATTTTGATGAAAAATTTACATCAGGGTCCGTATTCACTTCTTCGATATTGAAGGTATTGAAGAATTTCATAATGAATAATTCCTTTACAATCCCACCGTACAGACAAAGGGACCTTTTTGATCGTTGGGTTCAGTTTCAGTGTTGCATGTGGTTTCTTTGGAAAGCCACTGTATTTACGACATTGTTTCAAGTACATAACCCATTTCTCATCCGCCGTCACAAGATGTCAAATAAATGTTGAATTTTCCTCCAATTCAATTAATTCTTGACACATTCGAACCCGTACAGAATTGCTTTTGTCACTTAATTGATGCTGTATCCATAAACTCACTGTTTATGAATCTTGCTAATTATTTTTAAAAGTTCTTGCACTCCAGACTAAGAGTATCAGACAGACTGTAACTTCATCAACAACCAAAACACAACTGACCCTCGAAAAGGACAATGTCATTTTCGTCGGATCAGAAATTAGGGTTATCCCAACTTTGAAATGTTTTAAACCGATTGTTTTTTTTTTTTGTTATAGTCTTGGCGGTGGTACATTCCTGGGATTGTGTTGTTTATTAACTGGCTGTCGTACGTTTGAAGAAGCCATTAGTTTAGCGGCGTCGGGCAATAACATGAAGGTTGATAAACTAGTTCGAGATATTTATGGCGGCGATTATGCTCGATTCGGACTTCCTGGAGACCTTGTCGCTAGCAGGTGTGTATTTTAAATATATATTAAATATTTACATGTATATTATATAATACTTTAATTTTATTTAAAGCTTTGGGCAAATGAATTCATCGGAGAGAAGATCGGGTGTGACCAAAGAGGATCTCGCTAGAGCCACACTCGTTACAATTACCAATAATATCGGCTCAATAGCTAGACTATGTGCCTTAAACGAAAAAATTGATAGGGTTCGTAATATATTTATTATTTATCTAAAAATTAACTAAAAATAATCCGTATAATAAATTTTACGTAATTGCAGGTAGTATTTTGTGGAAACTTTCTCCGTGTAAATCCAATCGCAATGAAACTTTTAGCATACGCAATGGATTATTGGTCCAAAGGAACCCTCAAAGCTTTATTCCTTGAACACGAAGGGTACGTATTAATTAATTATGGGGCGGCTCGTGACTTTAAAAACAGGTGGTGCATGATGTGATTGAAGTACCCCCCCTCTCTTTTTTTTTAAAAAAAAAATTGAACTATATATATTTTAGTATATTGAGGTCGAACCAAGAAAATAATATGAATTATCAATTTTTTTATTGCGAAATTAAACAAATATTTTTTATTTACATATAAACGATAAAAAAAATCTAATGAAAATAATTTTTATCAATATATAAAATTTAATAAACAAAACTCAATATAAAAATATGTATTTTTCTCAAAATCAAATGGAAATAGTTTTTATTCATATTTATTCATTTTAACTCTTGTCGTCGTCTTCCCCCCCTCTCGAGTTATGGAAAATTTAAAAGATTTTCATCCATCGGTTGATGATGATATTCAAATTCAAAAGAGAAATGCAAAATATAGTCGAAAAACATTCACGATGTTGTTTATTTTTCGAATCGAGTAGAAAATATAGACCAGCGGGGCATATACAGGTCTGCCTCAAATTGAGCTTTACGCAGCAAACAAAAAGCAACCTTTTGTATACATTAATACGGAACTTTTCTCTTTACCTCCAATGACTAACAAATAACAACACTCGTTAGTGTCAGACCAACAGTTGAACTGAGGCTAGCAACCACGTGTTCAGGGCTTATATAAACCTGCCCCTAACAGACTTGCAGCAAACAAAAAGCAACCTTCCGTATATGGTAATACGGAAGTTTTCTCTTTACCTTCACCCTAGCCAAACAACAACACTGGTTCGAGTCACAGCTAGCGACCATGTGACCAGGGCGGATATAATAATGCCCAGAAATGAGTGTGGGGCAGAACCCCGGTTGCCTATAAAGACGAGCCGCCCCTGAATGAATTGTTTATCGATTGATTTTGTTGTAATTAAAATTGTATATTTTGTAGGTACTTTGGTGCCGTGGGATGTTTGCTAAAGTTCGATGAACAAGAGCAATTGAATCATATCAATGAGATTAAGGAAAATGATATTAAAACGGCGGAAGGTGCTGCTGCCGCTCAACAACCATCCGAAGCGAGCGGCTCTAATTCGAATAAGAGTACTAGCTGAAAAATTAATGATAATAAAACGATGATGATTTGTGTTCAATTATCTTGCCAACATTGGACATATATGTATATATTATGCTTTTATTACATCAATTTTTTTTATTGATAATCTCAGATTTTTGGTGTAAAAAAAATAAACTATATAACCCATTTGCAACTACATATCACCAAAGAAAAAAAGACATTGTCGTTAATAATTAAATTTACATTAAACAATTTAATTTGGATAATAAATACAATGGACAAGGTATATTTAACAGACAAAAAAAATGCGGCTTGTATTTCACTGCGTTATACGAATCTTGATTATTTTTATTTCACTTTAAATAATAAGTTTTAATATTAATCGTACAAGTGGGTTAATTTATTCTGTATCAGTATTGTTACGTCATTCATATTGTGAACTTTAATCGTGAAATAATTTATTTCAAACATTCCCGTTATGAATGAAATTATAATTATTAAGTACGTTCAACAACAATATGAAATATGCATTAAGCTCGTTTATTATAAATTTATTTATAGGGAATTGAAAAGCTAAATAAACAAAGTGGCGATGATTGAGTGGAAATAATGTTAGTTTAATAGTTTTTATATAATTAATAGACATGATGCTTTTGTTGGGGTTTTTTTTTCATGAATACAATTAACGTATTTTTGCTTCATTTGTTCGCTACGTTTTTTTATAATTTCATTTATTTGATTAAAAAAAATATATATTTAATTTGTATTATGGGTGTGAAATAGTGATAAATGCTGTCTCTGTATTTATTTATAACGTCATCTTAGTTTAAAAATAAATTTATTATTTTTCAAAGCATCGCTGACCTTTATTGACAATCAATTTACTAAGTTTGTAATGTAATTTACAAACCGAGTATTTACAATTAATGAAATATTTTTTCCACCGGTATATATAGTTCAAGTAGCACAAATTATTTTCATAATAATTTCCGAATATATTTTATAAAATTAATATAATGCAGATCAACAGCTCTCGTCTTTGTAAGGTGTACGTAATTTAAGCGATTGATCTATAATAATTTGCTGAGCTACTGATATGATCAAAAATAGTTTTAATTTTGATTTTTTTTTTAAATTAATGCCATTTGAAAATAATTTGACGAGATCTGAATCTGAGTTTACTTTGGCACGATTCAATTGTTTTCGATACAATCGACTAATATTTAAATTGATGCATATTATGAAATTATGCAATTGATCATTATTAGTTACATTTAAATGTGTATATTTAATAGCGCAATGGACGATGCTGATATTATATTTTTCCAACACTTTACCTCCCCAAATATTTAACCTATGTAATACAAGCTCAATTAATGGGAAGTAAACTCGAAAGAATGTATTCGTGTTTTATTTACGATAAGTTTATTGTAATATGAATTCATTCGCAAATGTTAGAATATTTTTTTTTAAATAATGTAGTTTTGGTTTCAGGTAAATTTGGCGTTTGTTATTTTAGTTGTGAAATGTGAAGCATAATTTATTGCATATTTTTTAAAATAAAATATTTTGTAACTTATTGCCTATATTTGTGTTTTTTATTGATTTATTTATAATAGTAAAACACCATTTTTTGGAAACAGTAGCCTGTCACCATCATCATCATCATCATAATCATAGGCGCAATATTGTAGGTCCCTGGCCTCATCCAACACCCTTCTCCATTTTATCCAGTCTTTAGCCACATCACTCCATCTTCCGGTAAGTTTCAATGATGCAGTGTCCCTCTGTACACAGAACAACCACCTGAGCCTTGGTCTTCCTTTCCTCAAGACAAGAAGGCTTGTTAACCATAAGTCTTTTCGACGGCTGACTGTCATGCATCCTTGACACGTGACCGGCCCACTGGAGTCCTTGGCATATCCTTGTATAGTCAGTGCAGCTCCTTGTTGCTTCGGATATGCCATTCCCCGTTTTCAAATATGGTTCCAAATATCCGTCTTAGAATCCTCCTCTCCAGAAGGCCTGATGAGGGTCATATAGAGCTTGACTTTAGTCTTTTTTGAGAGAAATCTCGACCGTAGATGCTTTTGAAGTCTAAAGTAGCACCAGTTTGAGTAACCTGTCACAGTCAACCCAAATCTCTACAAGCACGCTTGATTAGCGAGTCCGATCAAAGAACAATGTCCATCTCTAAAGGCCAAGCAACCAAAGATATTCACCTTAATGACATTAATTATTATAGAAATAGCCGCTAAATTGTGGCATTGCTAATAAAAGTTTTGCATTGCCATTATAGTCTGAGACTGGTTGATTAGAACACTAGGATAAAAATATATAAACAACAAATACCTAAAAAAAATAAAGCTTTATCTTACATTAATTATCACAGGTCAAAGATACATCGTTTTGGATAATAGAATAATCTTATAAATACAATATGTCCAGTTTTGTTTTGGGATAGTTATTTGATAACTTATGGTTCTACTTGAGGCTGGGGTATATTTAACCTAGCCGCGCTCATGTGATCTATTTGGGACTCCAAGTTTTTGATTTTTCTCGGATAACTCTTTCAAACACAGTAAACCTCGAGTTTACGGCCGATTGAAGATATTTAGGATTTTAGGTTAATCCATTTATTTTTTAAAAAAATGTCATGAAGATTTCAACAATATCTTGACTTAATGCTTGGGGTGTATTTTCCATTATAAATAGACCCCGATATTGAATTGTGACTGATATGATTTAGTTTTTAAAAAAAAGTGGGCCAGAGTACGATTGTGGATCAGAATACCATACTAGCATGGAATATACCTCCTACATTCGTTGTTTTATTGGAAGGTCCTTGTAAAACGATGAATCGAGGTTCTACTGTACTCGTATAATTATTTTAGAGATAATTTAATTTTTAATTGTGTATCTCTTCTGCGCAAAGGGTAAAACGATTGGTACAAGAGATACCAACTCTTCAACTAGTTATAAAATTTAAATAACTTAAAGATGCAATAAATAATAATAAATAAATCCAACAAAGAGAAAAAATATCAAATGTTGCCAGTGCTAAAAGAGTTGATTCTTTTTACTGGCCGCACTGTCGCGACCGGTGCCTCTCGTTGCGTCACTTGCAGCACGTGGGTCGTCGCAGCTCCTCGTCGTCGTCAGTCCGGTTCGCAGTCACCGTCGCCGCCGCCACCATGCTGTCCGCTTGCCGCGCCTTCGCGCGCTCCCAAAGGGTGAGCCCCCTTGCCTGCCTTCCAGAACCTTCTACCGGCTCTCGGTCCTCATACCGGGGCAGTAACCCTCGGCTTAATATCTCATTCTCTAAATCGCTCTCTATATCAATAAGACCAATTCAACGAACAATTAAGGGCTGGCGAACCTTTTGCCGGCGCCCTGATCCAAAAATAACCTCAAACTGAAATCACGTTCTTTAAATACCGCCTCCTTTATCTATTCAGAATGACCCTGAAGTACGCATTTGCGTTACTACAAGACATTGACGCATGTTTGCTAAATATAAAACAATATATTTTTCCATTGAGTATTTGCACGAATAAAATAAAAATTTCGTCAGAAATATTTTTCTTATGTAGCGATGTAACTTGGATCAAAAATTATTTAAAATGATTACAAATGTATTCCTATATTGTATTAAACTATTTAAATTGTAAAATATACTCTAATACAATTTTATTTTATTGCAGTCGTCCGATGTATTGTTATCGACAATACAGAAACAAGTCCAACAGAGGTTCAAGTATGTATAACATATTTTTTGTGCATTTATTTTCAAAAATATATTTATTTATTAATTAATAATTGTATATGCAGATCCGAAACAGTCAAAGGAGCTGTTATTGGAATTGATCTCGGCACAACTAACTCATGCGTCGCAGTCATGGAAGGGAAACAAGCAAGGGTATGTTATTCGAGTTATAATTAATATCTTAAATGATATAAGTGCACGATTGAATCAATAATATTTTTTGCAGGTTGTTGAAAATAGCGAAGGTAGCAGAACGACTCCCTCGCACGTAGCTTTCACTCGTGACGGAGAGCGTCTCGTCGGCGCGCCTGCTAAGAGACAAGCCGTTACAAATTCCGCAAACACATTCTATGCCACGAAAAGATTGATTGGCCGCCGTTTTGAGGATGCGGAGGTCAAGAAAGACATGTAAGCACTTTCCTATTAACCGGAACCATTAGCAATAAAATTAGAGATTACCATATAATACTAAATTAGTCTAACATTTCTTTCATTTCTATCCACTTGGCCTAGTCTCTATACATTTTGAAATTATAGAATATTTTGATTATATTATTACAATTTAATGAATGCACCATCGATCGATTCCATAGACAATTTCTTACGAATCTTTGCAATGTTGCTATAGTAAAAAATTAGCGTTGGTACCAGCTAGTGTCGATTATAAATTTCAGACACTTTTCCGAAACCATCGCACAATGCAAAATAACTTGTTTGGCGTAATTAAACAGTAGACTAAAAGTATACTCAACTCTTTTTACGCGTTTGACTGAAAAGAACAAATACTATATTTTTACGTGATTCGTAGAAACTATTTATTTATGTATGTATTTTCGATTTACCACATTGTTACATCCCGGTGTTTATTGGAGCAAAAGGACATAATTTATATCACAATAGGCAATGACCGAAGGGTAGTAAAGTTAACAAAATGGTTCATTTATGAACAGGTGGAACAGGATTTTCGCCCTTATGATCAATTGTTTATTAACCCATCCGTCATGACGGCTCGAAAACAATTTCGTACTCTAAGGGAGGGTATCTCAGAACACCCCAAGCATTTCAGGTCAAGATATTGATGAATTCTTATTGATTTTTTTCAAAATGGATTATTCTAAGAAAGAAATTCACAATTCAGTTAACCCCCCACTAACACTAAAATCGGGACCGTATAAGTTGGGATAGTGTTAATTGGGGGTAAAGCCTGACACGTGTCGAATACACAGACGTTAGCCAACGGTTGACTGTATGCACCTCACAGACGGCCCCGGCTGTGTGTGTGCAGCCGAACCCGTGTCAAATGAATAGTCGGCCTTGTATGTATGTATTCGCCGTGAATGCGACCGTTCAAGTTGGGGGTTGACGGGGAATATTTCAACTCAGCGTGTAATTGGGGGGTCCACTGTATGTTTCATAATTTGGTCGATATTTTGAATTCTTAACTAATCAATATTACGCGCAAATGACAACAAGTACTCGACGATGTCTAGCCACAGACTGAGCTCTCACAACACGTTTCACTTGCAACTCTGCACATCCTACTGGATGTGACCGAGAAATCTACTCTTCAAAAGACCCCAAATCTTCACTGTGTGATTCATATTTAATGAATACATCCAATCCCTCGGTTTATTTGGGCTTTTAATCGGTTACAAACTAAATGGTATAAAAAACTTGGTATTAGGCAATGGGCAGAGATATCTACTTGAGATTCTCCCGAGAACTGGTATTCTTACCTCCAAATGCGACTTCCATATTTTTCAACTTATAGAGCTAGATTCAATAGCTGTATTCAACGGCTATTATTTTAAAAAAAACGTTTCGCCAACTCATTCTGTTCTTTGGACACATATCAAAGTATCGCCTTCTCTAGACCATCGTGAAGGGAAAAGTGGAAGGTAAACGTTGGAAGAAAAAACCGGTCATGGCTCCGCAACATTCTCAATTGAACCGAATTGGGAGCAATACTGGATATTCTTCCAGCTCATCAAAAATTGTTAATTTTATATAAAAAAAATTAAAAACAAGTAGTCGATCAACGAGATTAGTCTTATAGCCATTTCCGGAGGAATTTAATTTGTTGATGTATATTCAATCTTCAACTTCAACTAATACGTCAAAGCAACTCGAAAACAACCGAGTCATCCGAAGGGGATCTATTATAGACCCCAAGCATTTCAAATCAAGATATTGATAAATTCTTCATCAATACCTTGGATTTTTTTTTAAAAAAAATATTATTCTAAGAATAAAAATGCGTCCCGCACCCATGGGGATGTGCCCGCTCACCTCCGGTTAATAACCACTGCTCTACACAGATAACAATTTTTCTTATGCATTACAGGCTTAGAATTGCTTTCCGTCCAGAGGTTATCTACTATTTTTTCTTTGAAAGGTTCGAGTAGATAACCCATTTCTCATCTCCAGTTATTAAACCTCGAACAAATGGGCAGTGTTGCTCTTCTTCTTGCATATGTTGAGACGTTCTATCAAACACTTTGTCTTTAAATTTTTCCTTTATTTTTTTAAACATCTATGAGCCGATAATAGATAATTTGTCAATAGTCATTGCTTTGCTTAGATTTCAGTTTTCAAAGCCACTTGAGTGCGCTGCTCTCTTCCAGGTTCATTTTCCAATTCAATGTTTCCAAAAAAAATTTTTTTTAATGTGAAACTGCATCCGCATGCAACCCCACCCCACAAATGTGTTGACGAACACACTGCTCACATATTCGCTAGAGTTGGGAAAGAATATTCGAAAAGTATCCTATAATAAAAAAATGACAACATACGTCTTTTCAGGATGATGAACTAAAAAACGAAGATGATCTATACCACACTGTAGGTTTTTCTAAAAATGACATGGGATTTTAAATTTAGGGAATCAATCCTAAATTTTTATATGAATTCTATCACATTTTACATAGTTTTGGTGTTATGTATCTACCTTGTAAAAATAGAGTTGAGTCTACACGAAAAAAATACTAATTAACACTATACAGTTCGATTACGCAACATGTGTGTAATCGCCAGGCTGAACGTTAAAGGCGGGTGACACAACATGTGTGCAACCGTTTGCAGACTGTATAGTGTTAATATGTTTTTTATTAATAAAATGGCTACAGATAACACGAATTTACCCGAACGGGTACTTTCGTGATAAAAGTTACCTACTGGCCACTTTTGTATAGATAACAATATCCAATATATGTATATCGAATAGATTACACGAAAGTACCATTTTTTAAATAAAAATATTGATTTACTTCATGTTCATATAAAATTTTAATGCAATCTTTTAAAACGGCAAAAAATCAAATTTTGGGACATTATTGAATTTGGATTCCAGTCTAAAACGTTAAAAAAAAAGAACAACGAAAATAAATCTCGCTGTATACTTCGTCCTTCTGTCAAATACTTATTTTTTAATAATAAAAAAACATGAACCGAACTTCAAGAGTCGGTCATGAAAATGGAAGGGAATTTTTATCTGTATTATTGAATTTAATATTTTTTATTTGTTTCAGGAAAAATTTATCGTATAAAATAGTCCGTGCATCTAATGGTGATGCGTGGGTTCAATCTACCGATGGAAAAATGTATTCACCTAGTCAAATCGGAGCGTTCGTTCTCGTCAAGGTATTTGATTTGTATATATTTTTTTATACGATTCAATTAATGCACCATCGATCGATTCCACAGATAATTTCTTACGAATCTTTGCAATGTTGCTAAAGTAAAAAATAGCGTTGGTACCAGCTAGTGTCGATTATAAATTTCAGATACTTTTCCGAAACCACCGCACAATGCAAAAAAATATATTTAAAATCATTTTATTCTTGCTAAATATTTCATTAATTGATTTTCGTCTTATAATATGTTTTCAGATGAAGGAAACTGCCGATGCATATTTAAATACTAATGTAAAAAATGCCGTCGTCACTGTGCCCGCTTATTTCAATGATTCTCAACGCCAAGCAACCAAGGATGCTGGTTAGTTTTATTATAACTTTAAATATATAATAATCTCAATGATCATTTACATATCATTATTAATTTTTTTAGGTCAAATTGCCGGTTTGAATGTTTTGAGAGTCATTAACGAACCGACAGCTGCAGCTCTTGCCTACGGTATGGACAAAACCGAAGATAAAATGTTAGTATCACTACGAATCATTTTATAATATTGTATTCTTCGAGTTATTAATTGTTTTTTATATTTGTAGCATTGCCGTGTACGATCTCGGTGGCGGTACATTCGATATCTCCATTCTCGAAATCCAGAAAGGCGTATTTGAAGTAAAATCGACAAACGGCGACACATTCTTAGGAGGTGAAGATTTCGATAATCATCTAGTCGATTTCTTAGTGAAGGAATTTAAAAAAGATCAGGGACTCGATATAACCAAAGATCCGATGGCGATGCAGAGGTTGAAAGAAGCCGCAGAAAAGGCTAAAATTGAATTATCCAGCTCTCTACAGACCGATATAAATCTTCCTTATTTGACAATGGACTCGTCTGGACCTAAACATATGAATCTGAAGCTCAGCCGAACGAAACTGGAAACTCTCGTCGGTGAACTTATCAAGAGAACCGTCGGTCCTTGCCAACGAGCTATGCAAGACGCTGAAGTACAGAGAACCGACATCGGAGAAGTACTCCTCGTCGGTGGTATGACCAGAATGCCAAGGGTGCAACAAACCGTCAAGGATATCTTCGGCAGGGCAGCATCTCATTCTGTAAATCCGGACGAAGCCGTCGCCGTAGGTGCCGCCGTTCAAGGTGGCGTATTGGCTGGCGATGTCACCGACGTTTTATTATTAGACGTGACACCTCTGTCGCTCGGCATCGAAACTCTCGGCGGAGTATTCACTCGTTTAATTACACGTAACACAACAATCCCCACTAAGAAGAGTCAAGTCTTCTCCACTGCCGCCGATGGTCAAACTCAAGTCGAAATCAAAGTGCATCAAGGAGAGAGAGAAATGGCAACCGATAACAAACAATTGGGAGCGTTTTCGTTGGTAGGAATCCCGCCTGCGCCCAGAGGTGTACCCCAAGTCGAGGTCACTTTCGATATTGATGCCAACGGTATCGTACACGTATCGGCCAGAGACAAGGGAACCGGCAAGGAACAACAGATCATCATTCAATCGTCTGGCGGATTGAGTAAAGACGAAATCGAAAACATGGTCAAGAACGCCGAACAATACGCTCAGGCCGACAAAGTCAAGCGTGAACGCGTAGAAGCAATCAATCAAGGCGAATCCATTGTCCACGACACCGAAGCAAAGATGGAAGAGTTCAAAGATCAGTTACCGAAAGAAGAGGTATTTATTTGTTTTTAATTTATATTTCAAATGTTAATAGATTACATCTATTCTAAAATTTATTTGTATTTTTTTTTTTAGTGCGAAAAGATGAAGGAAGAGATCACTAAAGTTCGTGAATTGCTGGCAGATAAAGATAACGTTGATCCCGATGCTCTCCGTACCGCTACTACGACATTACAACAAGCCTCACTCAAGCTTTTCGAACAGGCTTACAAAAAGGTAAACGCGCTTATAACTAAAATTATTTTAAAATATTGTACATGAAAATTACAAAACAAAGAATGAAAGGATATCAAATTACGCCTTCCGGAAAATTATGTCCGATAATTTCATCTCAAGTTTAGACACGTATAAACGTGTTTGTTTGAAACATATATGACTGCCTCTTTTTTTAAGGAAACGAAAACTCGTTTTCAAGATTACAGTTCTCTACTTAGAAGCTCAATATGTTAGACAAAAATATAAGGGAAGTCAATTTAAAATTAATCGGTCCTCTTATTGCCTTTGAAGGGCTTCATCAGTACTTTCAGACTGACTAGAGGAAATGTGAGTAATAAAACCCACCATCCTTGCATCATTAACTGCTTCAATACCGTAAGGCCACCGGTGGCCTCCATATGCCGGGGAGGCTAAGACGATGGATGGCCATAAAAATATAATTCACATAGAATATACTGACTATATTTTCAGTGAAAATGAATTGTGTTATTACTGTCTTCGCTTATTTAGTGTTTTTTGGTGAAAATTTACTATAGTTTTGTGATGATGAATTGCATCACCCAATATTTTAATGTTTTAAGGTTTAAAATCTCGCAGCACTGAGACAATTATAATTTTTATTGAACCTTTATATATGGGGTATGATTTTAGAATTTGGCTAGCCGCCATTTCAAACCCTCTGATGGGGAGATCGCAAGACCATAGTCTACTAACAGCATTTTCTTTAATTAGAAGCTTCTACACATATGTGTGTGTCCGTGTTTATATATATTTATCAAACATATTAATGATTTCAGATGGCTGCTGACCGCGATACATCCTCCTCCTCATCCTCGTCGTCGTCATCGTCATCATCAAGTGAGTCACAAGAACAAACCGAAGATGGAAAGAAGAAAGAAGGACAAAATTAATTTATTTCGACACAAAATTTTTGATCAATAATAATTTAAATTAAAGCATATGAGTCGTATGTAAATATTTTTATTTTTAAACCAGTGTAGTAATATAGCAGTTTTTCGTCACCAAAAACCCTAGTAGAAACTTGCCCTATAATTTTTTAGTGGTGTGCGTGTATGTGTGGATTTTGTATTGATCAGCGGAAATCTGAAATGTTTTTAAAAAAAAATTCCATTTTATTTTGTAAGGATTTTTACCGCCATCCTAATTATATTTGTATATTATTGTAATTATTATCTTTTCTGTATGTTCGATGTACAAAATATAAATCTCGATTGGCTTTTTTATTAGTGACGTGCGTTTCTTATATGCGTTTTGGCGAAAAACACTAATAAATAAGTCGACGTGCAGATTTCTCTCGAATAGTTTATTATTTAAGTTGTGCAGTAGTCGTAGAAATAGGTGTTAATTAATTCATTAATTAAATTTTTCAAGTATATTTTTAAGATGTTTGTTATAATTAGGTTATATAATGATTATGTTCTAGAAATATTTTTTACGCATGATATTGACTGGCAACAGTGGTGTGGATCGTAAAAATTAACTTAGGCGATAAATAATAATAGTATCATATGCTTTAATCTAAATTATTTTAGAGATAAATCCATCAACATGTTCTAATTTTAGTGGGCAATGTGTGTATAAAAGATATTTTTATAAATAGGCTGATTAGGATAGTCGGTGCACCCTGGTGGTGTGCGAAGGTTACTTGAAAAACGTTACCCACATGATAACCATTTCACGTATATATATAGCAATCGTCACTATATATCTATATATGTAACGCGAGGTCTCATTATCTTACTAGATATTAAATAATAGATAATATTCCACTAAAAAAACTACATAAACCGATTGTTGCTGTGTAATCATTTGAATGTTACATCGAGTTAATCATAGACCCATTTTTTGTAGTTTGCTTATTTAAATGATTTTTTGATTAACTGAATCGTTTGTTTTGTTAAACATGTATGCATGATTTAATTGCGCATTTTAATGGTTTATATTTAATTATCATTAAAGGCATTTATTGTGTTAATATGTTATACATAGTTTAATTAATTATCTATTACCGAATAAAATAAAGAATTTTATATAATATTTTGCCTTTTTTTTTACTCTACACTTAAATGAAACTATATTTGGGATTTAATCAAATAATAAATCTATCTCAATATTGGAAAAATGTTGTTTTGAGTAGTTTTTTTAATTGGGAATGGGAAGAAATGACAGGGTCATATCCGGCGAATGCGATGGCTGAGGCATCAATGATGATTTTGCCACAAGTAAAAAATCGACTATCACAACAAAAAGCCCTTTTCAATAGTCATCAATAAAGTAGGCATTCGATACGTACCAAAGTCGGGAACGGCGGGAACAAGTGTACCAACATAACAAATTGCGACGATTGAACTGCAATCTGCGGTTTGATTACAAAAAAAACACATTTTGGTAATCAAACCTGCCACACTGATGGTTTTTTTAAATTTTGGATGATAAGAGGGAGTGGTATAATAGGTATTAACATTTCACAAATAATGACAAGGGGAAAAAATATATATATGGTATAAAGCAAATATATTATGGCCATGACCAATCAAAAAAAAAAATTTTCCAATTTGGATGAATTTTAGTCACAGATATCAGAGAGCCTGATAGCATTGCAAGGAGTCGCTTTATTAAATTGGCAAGGTCTTCGAATATAGGAATAACATAATAGTCCACAATTACCCTTTTATATTTATTTTCCTTTCTTCGTTCCTTGTTCCATTTATAATGGTCCAAGTTTTAACTGTAACATGCATCATGATATAAGATAAATATTTGATCGTCCACAGTGTGTAATCGGAGTTCAGAAATTTCCCACTTTTTCGAAATATGTATTCTGGCGATCCCATCTAACCCAAACTCAATTTATTCGTATTCGAATTATATATTTATTTTAAATTTAATATTTACTTTACAGCATCTTCTTACTAATTAATATCATTATCCTCATCATCATTTGCCAGCCAAAAGACACTCACTAGCTGAACTTATGGACCTTGCCAGACTCTCAAATGGCAGTCAAGGCCAAAGAAACCTGAGTCTCACACGTGACGTGAGAGTTCCCCTTTAGTGTCCATACCGTGGGGACTCAAGCCGTCTTAGTTTTTTGTAAAGAGTCCATCACATTACCAATCCTAACAAACTTACCCCGTCCTCCAGTTACTAGGCCGTAGTGGGAACAAGGAAACTCGTTCGGATGTAAGCAATGCCACACCCAGCGGCTGTTTTAGACTATCGCTAAGGCGTGCAATGTTGGTCTATCGGCACAAAGAAGAGCCTGCCCCTCCGCAAAGCTAATTGATCAAACTGCACCAGGACTACGTAGCCAACTAATGCTGTCCTTGGCGTGCACTGAAGAGCGAATGCAACTTCAACCAGCGACGATCACGTGAAGTATGACAAAGCCATACGAAATCATCATCATCACTGGCTCTGTGGTGAGAAATCCGTTAAAGACCAGGTATATATATGCACATAAAGATACATACACACAAACATGTACATATTTTTCCTATCGTATAATATATAGTAATATATCCAAATCAGATTGTTTTCTGTTAAAATAATGTGAGGATTTTAAGTGTATCATCTGATAATAGCTCCTATCTCACCATACAACGGTTATACATTTACTAACGTGCTAAATTTACGATTGATTTAATTTTTGAATAAAAAAATATATTTTGCAAGCGGCAACACCGCTATTATTGCATTATTAGTAATTTGTTTAATTTATATTTGCTCACAGGTTTTAATACACATATACCAAGTAATGGGAGAATAATAAGCGCCTTTGTAAAAAAATCATTTATTAAAAGCACATTTTACATATTTTCAATGTTCTAAATTGGTTTCATTATAAAATCATTTCGGTAATACAATATTAAATTTTGGTAATTATTGTTCTCTTTGAGGAAAATTGGCAGTCCATTTTGTGAAGACAAGGACGGATATGTCGATACACGAGTCACAATTTTCTACGTGATTTTCTTTAGCATGTACTACCATTTACACTTGAGAGGACGAAAAATTGTATTAAAATGACACGACCGCAATATAAAGAAATGATACTAGAATAGAGAGAATAAAAATCATAAATATATAAATATATTATTGGCATTTGAAACGTTCAACAAGCGTAAGATTACTTATATGAATAAAGCCACTGTCTTATTTGTTGAAACAAGTACCGCATTCATCAATAGATCATTCATTAATTCTTACGCTCATCAATTTTTGACATATATATTTTTTTTAATTATGTATATATTATTTTAATAAAATTTGTGTTTGATATATAGATTATTTGTACATTGAAGTGTGATATTTTGATATTAGAATAAAAATATTAATATTATCATAGACGAGAATCTTTATTTCTACTTAAATATATATCATAGATTCAATATATACTTTCACAATTGAAATAATAATTAGAAATGATTATATTATATGTATGCAGTTCTATTTTTACCTGTATATTTATGGATGAATATTTATTAATTAATATATATATATAAATATATGCAGTAAACTTCCGATTATCCGGTCTGAGAGAGATGCCACGTGGATAATCGAAGAACAAGCATAATCCCAACATTTATATAGTTTTAAAATACTTTTATACATTTTTAATAGTATGTTATTATTAATTATTTATATTTGTTAATTAAATCTTTCATTTTGTTTCGATAGAAGACAGTGCTATATTGTGGATAATGCGATTGATCCTTTCTTCGTCATTTGCATCCTCATTCTCGTTCTCTTGCACTTTCGTTAATGAAAAATTCCATGGTGGAATTATAGATGTAACATTAGGACACGAATAATTGGGAGTTTACTGTATAGCGATTTTATTCTTATACGTACATATACATCTTTCTCCGATTTAGGATAAGGAATATTTGTGTAAATATTTATTTGACTGTTTATATTATTGTCTGGTATCATTTCTAGAAATCGCATTCAAAGCAAAAATTATTTATAGCTTTATGTACATTTTAAGATCTATTATACAATTTTATTGAGCAAATATGTAAAAAAAAAAACATTAATTTGCATCTAATTCGTTTACTTTATATGAGCAATGAAAACTTTCATACTTTATACTACTAAAACTGCTTGAAAATCCATTTACAGGAATTTCAGGCGAAAATAAAATTGAATCGTCTAATTATATAATATTCAATATACCCAATTCCAATTCGCTTTGGTTAAAAATGTCATAAATTTCTTATTCAAGGCATAAATAATTACAATGATCAAATATTGCCTAACGTTTCTGAGCTCATAATTTTGAATTCACGTACTTAGGGTCGTAACAAATATTATAGAATGAGCTAGAGTTGTAAAATAATAATATTTGGTCATCCTGAGACTAGTCCAATATTAAAGCTTTTGAGGATCACGGTCAATTGTACATATTTCCTACGAAACGATAAATTCTCATAAGTCGAACGTTGGGAAAACGTTGACGTTAATCTCAATTAACCGGCTCGCATGGGGCTACTTCTTCTAACGTGTGCAGCCAGTCGAATATCATCATATTTCTTTCATATTTCGATAAGGGCCTGCTTCTCTCCCTCTCTATATCTCGTAGCGTGAGCTCGCGTGGTCCCGGCCAGCAGCTGAAACCCCTCGCCGCCTAAACAACACAAAATTACATGAACATCTCGACGATTATCGTATCGTATATTGTTTCAGATCCTTACGTCCAATTGATCTAGATTAAATTCGCTATGAGACATTCGTTCCAATGCACGGTACGTAGTCATCAATCTCCTCCGTATATAAACTTGACGAGTCTATAAATAAAAACGTTTAAATATTGTATCGTATGTTATTGAAATAAATTTTATTTACCTTATTATTTAGAGCCTGTAAGAGATCAGCGGCTGGCGGAGGTGCCGGAGCTGCAGGCCGATGTGGCGACGGTAAGCGAGAATCTCCGACGGCTACCCAAGTGCTGCATGAGCGAGACGCTGCTCCCAACCAACCGCCACCGGCCCAGCTGAGGCGAGCCTCTGAGCCAGCACTACTATTAAAACCGAAAAACATTATGTTTATTATTGGGATAGAATAATAACATAATAAATTAAATTTTAATAATTAATATCTCGGATATTATTAAGAATTATTAAAATGTCTTACCACCTCGGTCCCGGTGGTGGTGACAGGGCGTGCGGTACATCTCCCGTGCTGAGAGATCGTCTCAACCCCAACGCCGAACATAAGATGGCGCATCCCCTCAGTATCTCAGCACCCTCTTCAGCTAACGGCACATCTCCCGGACGTCTAAACAATCGAATAAATCAATTTATAAATTGCAATCGTATTATAATTCATTTCGTTATACTAACTTATTTATTTTGACTTCTGGATTAGGACTCGGACCACGATGCAATAGTTCAGTGGGCGTCTGCATCGATACACAATACGAATTAGCAATATAAATATGTACTATTATCTCGATACGATTGATATATTGAGTACCTTGCAGGTGAGATGACGTCCTCTTGTATCGACGGATAAGGATGACACGGACAGCAATGATAAATCTGTCGTTACTGACTCGTGTGACGGTGAACGTGGCATACGTGGCTTCTCATTCGTCCCCATTCTTATGGATTATTGATCTAAAACAATAAGTGTAATGTGACACTGATCTCGGTGACACGTTTTGTTGTGGATGATCTCACAATCAATTGAATACACAAGTCACCTTCGCACTATTGGTTGACCAATTTATTTTCTGTCCAATGAAAAAAAATATTTTATAAAAAGGAATTATAATGATTAACTCATGACTAATTCATAAAATATTTTATATTCATTAACGTGTATTGATAAAAAAATTAATGCATCCGATTGCACATTTCTCCGCTTGACCCTGATATGAATATCCATTGAATTAATATTTCAATGGACGCCTCGGTAATTTTTTATTCCTATTATGACAAAACCATACAACTATTTATCGATCGTACACTTCAATAAAAAAAAATATCAATAATTTACCGTGTGTTTGTGTACACTTCTAAATAGTGTGTACTAGCAAGATATGATCAATTTTGGCTAGCATGTATCGCGAATGGACAAAAAATTGAAATAATAATGACCTATAATGGATATGTTAACCTTTAAAATAATTGTAAGGATTATTAAATTATAGAGTATTTTTTTTTTAAATATTATATTGAAAAACAGAGTGGTATTCCTTGAAATAGTTTTAAGATGTCTTTTTGTCGATCAGTTGCGCGATTGCAATTAAAAAAATGTTTGTTAAATAGATTCTCAACATTTTTCGCTCAAAGCTCATGTTTAGATATGTAGATCGTATATTTTTATAAACATTTTATGCGCTGCAAGGTTTTACATCAAACCTAGCCTAGGAGCCGCATGGTTTCATGTAATGATAATCCAAGTTAACATGCACGTGTATCCATCTGTGGTCAAATAAGTAGAATTACATTGTGCATCGTTATCAGAAAAAAAAATGTCAAGTGGTGGTATGGCTCTCACGCCAAAAGGCGTGAACGGCTTATAACGCTTGGCTACAAGATCACGCCAAAAGGCGTGAACGGCTCATAAAGTGTTAATATATTTTATATATATTGTTTTGATAATTAATCAGTATTGTTGGCCATGGACATAGTTTGCCTTGTAAAGCAACGTCTCTTTTTTCTTTCATCGAAGATTTTTACTCTCTACAGCGGAGTTACCAAGATACTTATCGTAAGCTCACTGATGTATCTGTCTGCTTGATACACTGTGGACAATTGCACTATTCACCGAAGGACAAAATAAATATTTGATTCCAATGAGAAGTAGTGTTGTAAACAGATGCTTCAATTTTAAGTTCGAAGCGTTAGGTTTAAAAATTAAATAACGACTTTCTACGAAGTACTTCAGACACAGCGTGGAGAAAAGAGGACAGCCTTCATGTTTTTTAAGTGTCTTGGCCGTTTTCGTTGTCCTTGTTTTTTCTCTACTTAAATGTTTGTTTTTTGGTGAACTGGAACAATTAGGGATTTTTCAAAATCCGGTCAAGTTGCAATCAGTGGCGGATTTAGCGTAAAAAGCACGCGCCTGGGGCCTCAATATTCAGCTCACAAAACGATTTTTTTTATTATTCGACCCTATTTTTTTCTGGGGGAACATTGAGATCGCTAATATTGACCATCGAGAATTAATAAAAATTAAAAAGTCTAATTTTGGTTTTTTTTTTTCATAAATTGATTTGAAATTAATTATGCTCCTAAAACATTTTAAATTGAGTAAAAACCGTACACGTAAAATGCACATTATAGGGTGTAGACCCCTACACCCCAGTGAAAATATTTTGAGGAAGGGCCTCAAAATTAAATTGCGCTTGGGGCCTCTCAAGTGCCAAATCCGCCACTGGCTGCAATCTTTAAGAAGAATTATCCCATTAAAGACTTAAGAATGGAAGGAATAGAATAGGCATTTTTTAAATATTAATATTAAAAATCACGTATTAAGATTTTTCTATAAAAAAAATTTTGGGGTATTTTTATATTTTTTATTTAATTTTTGATTACCTTTAGAACCTTTTGATTGTATTAAATTTTCGTAGTGTGAATTATATTTTCGTAATTTTTGTGAATTATTATTTTATATCCAAATTCCTGTATTTCTTCCGAAATATTAATAATTAAATATCTCCCAAGGTTGAAAATCACTGCTCTAAATTTTGCAACAAAGTGGCTTATCTGATTTTAAATTTGGTAATAATATATAAGAATAAGAATAATATATAATATATATATTAAGAATAATATAGAGAATATTAAGAATAATATATAATATATATTTTGGGTATCGACGTCGTTTTTCCTTTTTTTTTCATTTTTTCTTGATAAAGATTAAGATTATGGATGTTGAAATTTGTAATGAAAAAACCTAATGTGAATTGAGATATTACAATTGATAATTCAGGAAAGTATGACTTTTTGTAATGTAACTCGGTAGAACGGCGTTCCGGTACCTTTTATCATAAAAAAATATCTTTTTAATTTTTAAAACTTTTTTTATTTTTTTGCGTGTGTATAAGAAAAGCTGCTTTAATTTTTATTTAAATGATATTTGAATATAATTGTACTAAAAAAACTTACAACAAGTACAGAGTTCCGGCACCTTTTAAAAAAAAAGCACCAAGGAAAGGTATTAAAAAATGAGATACCGATTACATTTATATCGATTTAATATTAAATTAAGATTATAAACCTTTGATGATGTAGATAATGTTAAGAATCAAATGCACACAGGATTTGGAAAAGGATTATCGAAATATAATTTTTTTCTTACGGTTTTGTATATTTTCTTAATATGAAGATGTCTTACGTATTTTATACTTATTATTTTTTAAAGCCTAATAATTAAATTATTATTGAAAAATGTCAAGTGCAGAAATTTGATTATAGGTTCAAATATGCCACGAGATGAAAAAGGGTTGAAAAACACTGTTTTATTAAGTTAAAACGTTAAAATTAATTTTAGACCCTCCTTTTAATCTCCGACGTACTTTCATAAATAAAATTATCTCAATTGTATTTTAAAATAATTATTTATTTATATTTATCTATTTTACCTCGTCAAAAATTCCAAACATGATTTAAATATTTTATTCACATAAATCATTATTTTACAATCTGAAGGGCACTAGTAGACCTATAAAATTGCATATTTAAATAATTACTTAGTATATTACGGTATTAACCTTCAAACAATTCTAGATATCGATTTGAGGTAAAACGATGAGGAGTGATATTGAACGTATAATGGTAAATTCAATATCAAATCCCAAGGTCTGTTATGCAAAAGCAAATATGTCAATGATAATCGCGATATTGACATAATAATATTTTATATATATATATACAGATAAATATTAATAAAATTTTCTAAATATGTTTTTGATTACATTGCATGACATAATAATTTAGTGATAACGCGATAAATTACATAAAAATATTGTCACGTTATAATGACATGCAAATTAAATGTAAACATGACCTCATGAACTCGATAATCGTTAAATGTTTTTAAAAAAATCAAAATAAAAATTAAAAAAAACGTTATTTTTGGTAACGCAAAATATTGTGTAATTTTAAATGTTCCCTTTTGGAATTAGTGTATTTAATGATTGATTCTCACCTGAAGTGTTTGCGAATCCGGCATTTCAGGCGCGTTCACATGTCCGCAACGTCCATACGTAACACATTTCAGAAACGCGCAGTTGTATTTTCAGAAGAGTACTTTGAATGCACCAAAATGGACCATTAAAGGCTTTTCAGCTCTAATGTATTATTTTAGGATATATTTTTTAACTTGTTTTGGTTATATAAATACAGCAAAATAGAGGGGCATCGACACCGCGTATAGAAAACACGACGTGATCCGAGTGTTGGGAGAATAGGGGCGCGGTAACGAGGGGGTGGATCGACAGGGCTGTGCCAAACAGTATTATGTTTATTATCTTATATTTTTATAAAAGAAAATAATATTTTATATCATCCATTGTTTCCCGATCTATTGGTTTTCCCGATTAATGCCAGTGATGGAGAACCACTTTTAAAATGATTTTTGGTGATAAAAAAGGTGATAAAGAAGACCTTTTTCGGGTTCTCACTGCTAAAATCTTCTAAAGAGGTTCACGTTTACTTTTTATTTATAACTTTTACTTTTGAAGTAAAAGTTTTTTTTTGTTCAAATAGAGCTTTATTACTTCAAATAAATTGAGACACCGATTAAGAACTTATCCGCAACTGAGCCATTGAACATTGTTGTATGTCAAAACTGCATAATGGCAATTAATTTGCTCTAATAATTGTGCAAATTCTCGTTTACTACCTCTTGCCTTTATAGAGTTGATGACTTTTAATAATTTTACAACCGGCATTATATTGGAAAACGTTTTCCCATCCGTCACGACCGCGTCGCCCAATCATTTCAAGATTTTTTTTAAAAATGGTTTGCTCTATGATATGCTTCATAATTTGGTCGATATTTTGGATTTTTTAATTAATCAATATGTGAGATGTCCTGCCGAAGACTGAGCAGCACATAGAGAGTGTTACTCGCACTCGGCACATCGTACCGAATGCGAGCGAGATAAAACATAAATAAGCTTAGATAATGAAAATAATTCAAGACGTTAAAAGAAATCTAGGAGAAAAGCGCGATGATATAACGCAACGTTGCAATATATCATCTCATGGGCTTGGGTCAAATATATGCAAAAACACGTTACAAACATAGTTTGAATAGCTAGACTTTTATTTTAAATATTTTGTAGTGAGTATAGAAGGATAAACTAATACAATTTCCCTTTTTTTGTATCCGGTTTAATAAAATACTGAGTTTTATTTTTTGGGAAACCTGTATATTAATATTTATTTGCATAATTGGTATTTCTTTAGTATGCGGTTTACAGATTTTAGCGGATACGTCACGGGGACTCGAAAACAACCGAAGAGGGTCTTTTATAACGGAAAATAGACCTCAAGCATTTCAAGTTTAGATTGCTTTTTAAAAAAAAAAAAATTATTCTAAGAATAAATATAGTTATACATGATTTGCGACTAATCAATATGACGCGTACATGACATACACACCCGGCGATGTCTCGCCGCTGACTGAGGACACGCTGCCGATAGATCACCGCCAAATTCTCGCGGCACGTATACGTTTCACATGTTATCGGATGCGAGTGAAATAAAACATCGCGCCCGTAAACTTTTTTTATACAAATACATTAATTTTATTTATATTAAAAAAATTATTTGAAAAATATCTAAAATTTGCGGTACCAAATAGACCCCATCGGCACAGCTAGGTTAATAATTGACTATTTATAAAATGATATATAAGTGCGTTTGATAAAGTCACATTTGTCGAAATACAGCAAGATTGTTGTCCAGCGTCGATACAGGTTTTACACTTCAAATTGGACGTTTTACAAATCAAATTGGACGTTTTATAAATCAAATTGACGGTTTGCAAAATCAAATTGGACGTTTTCTAATCAAATTAGATAGATCATTGTATTTTATACAAAAGTTGTATAGTATCTGGTACTATATTATAAGATGCATATGGCATTTTAAATTAAAGAAAGATATGTAGATAATAATTATTCTGGAAAATTTTGCAGCGCCGCATGGTACTTGGGTGATGCCTCAACAGACTCATTTATCAATGTTTCTAAATTTTGACAGTTTGATGGATCCGCCAACAAATTCACGTATGTAATTTAATTTTGAAAATAATTCTTCAATAGGATTCACTCTCATTGGTGAATATGGTGGCAAAAAATGTAGGAGTGTGCGACTGGACTGTTCAACAATATCACGTAATTTTCGAGGCGTATGGATGCTTGCATTTACATCTAAGATCAACCATACAGCATTTAAATTCATTTCCCAGCCAGTTTTTTTACAATAATCTTGAGAAATAAGCTGCAACATTTGAATTAACGGGCAGAGAAATTATCAGTATGCCATACAATTCTAACGGTATATATTATGAATGTACAACTTTTTTTATAAAATACAATGTGGTATCTAATTTGATTTGAAAACGTCCAATTTGATTTGTAAAACGTCCAATTTGATTTGCAAAACCTCCAATTTGATTTGTAAAATGTCCAATTTGAAGTGTAAAACCTGTATATAAATTAGGGGAGGGGGTGAATAATAAAAAATATTTTTACTAAATAATATTATATTTTCAGTGCCAACCCTATCGAGTCGTTCGATAGTTCACATATTTCCCGGTTTGTGCGCACCGGGGAAATGGAAAATTGAAACGAGAACAAAGACGGAAAATAGCGGTGCGCGCGAGCGAGACGGCAACACAGGGCGAGAAATGTTTCCGGCGCATGCGCGCGTCTGCTGTCCATTCATGCTGTTATCAACGGAGCGCCTCAATTACAGCTGTTCCAATGTCATCGTTCGGCTATGACAAAATAATGATGATCAAAGGATTTATCTCACTGCTTTCTAAAATAAACAGTATACAACACTGACCATTGTGCTGACATATGTAAAAACAAACAATAAATAAAATCGCATCGCATATATATCGATCATACTGTGATTAATCATTAAAAATAAATATTCAACCAGTTCATAAATTTGAATAATAAATAATGCGATTTATTACAAATTATTATGAAATATTTTTCAGCTAATATTTAAACCATATTCGTTATTTTGTTAGCATATACATATGTAGATGTCACTCTTAAATTAAATTATATTTGAATACATAATGCAGTGATTTAAAATCTTTTTATACATATGTTTGTATTGAAATAATATGTATGATGTTATACACAGATCTTGTTTTATCATAATATTTATAATAGAAATGCATTATAATTTTATTTATTATAAAATTAATGCACTTAAATATATTTATATATATGAATATAATTAAATACGAATGGATTTTGTCGTTTATAATTGCCATAATGTACTTGGTCGGCGTGATAAATTGTAACCTTATTCTCCGAGGTTATACGATTTCGTAAGCCAGTAGCTAAAATCATAAATGAAATCCATTTTTCCAAAAAAAAAAAATATATATGTGTCCACTTTTTTATATGCAGATGTGACACTATTATCAGTAAATTATTTACACTGCGATTATGATTAGAAACTCACACTTATCAGATACATATACATTGTAATAATATTCGTGAAACGATATATAACCCGGTTTAAACCTAAAAAACAAAATAAATACAGTCATCGATAATTAATTAGCAATATAATAAATTAATTTATATACAATCAGGTTTTATGTACGAGGCTCTGGTGTATGTGTGTGTGTAAAGAGATGTACAATCGTATAGCTTATTCATTCGCTCTTCCAATTTTCGACGAGGAAGAAAGAACAATCAAATAACGCAGAACGGTGTTGCCCTTATTAAATAATAAATTATTTAAAAATAATATATTTTTTTATTGTTATTTAATTATAATAATATAATAAATTAATAAATATATATGATGATATGCGTATATTATTGCAATGATGATAATGATTTATTTAAATTATTTTATGCAATAATATTTTTTATTATTATATATATTTATATTTTTTTTAATATAATTTATTTTAATTATTATTATTTATTATATTTATCGATTGTGGGTTGTATTTATTTATTCGCGTGTGTTCAGTGCGTGGTGTGTATTGTGAATTTTGGGTATGGACGATTTTCGTATTTGAAATTTTATTTAAAAATTGAAAGCTGATGCGATCGTGTCCCAAACCTGGCAACCCTGGCCAGATGTTGTTCGGCCGCCGCGGCTCGAGCTCGTCCGCTGTCGGAGCTGCACGTGGCGGCGTTCTTATCATTTATTGTGTTTTTTCTATTCTTCATCTGTAAATAGTGTCGCAAACGAAACCGTTGCACAATTATCCCGAAAAATAAGTGTGTCAAATAATAATTTGCATCGTATTTAAATTCACATTTAATTAATTAAATATAATAATTAAGTGATACCAGTGGATATTTAATAAATTGGATCAGCATGAATCGCTGCAGCATGACAGTGTGCTCCGCGACAAAGAATATAAATAAAATGAAAAAATTCAAACGCAAAATGTAAACAAGTACAATAAAAATGGATTTGTAAATTTAATATAAATTCAATTAAAATATATTTATATTTTAATCAAACGTGTTCATTGTCGCCGCAATCATGGAAGACATGTACAAGGTGAGGACGAGATTTTATTCTCTATATAAAAAAAAAATATGTTTAATTATTAATTATTGTTATTATTTTCGATGCGTTTAAATATTTTCTATAAATGCTTGTGTAGTTAATGCGCGGCTGTCGAGAGCGATTCGGCGCAAATCATTTTTTCTGATATGCAAATTTGCACTCTACGCTCGATGGCGTAAAGGTTTGTTTCGTGTATCAAAAAAAATGACTTGCACCACTTTGCTTTATTGGGCCCGTATATGCTTGCTCTTGTAGCCGCACTGTATCTGCTCACGGTACAGACGACGCGACGCGAAACGATGCTCCACATATCATTTCGATTAAATTGATTATTTATTATTAATAAAAAAAACATAACTTTGTTTACCGTAACATGGTTCATATGCGTAGAAACACCGATTCAATTGATATAAAATGGTTAATTCTAGCACAATTATAATACTGAATGTTATTGTCATCTTTATCGATCGATATTATTATTATTATTGATGTTATAATGTGAGTTTTTGAGTCTATGCAGCACAAACTTGGTGTGTGGGTACGCAACCAAAATGGTTCCTTTGTAGTTAAAATATACGCCACACATTTCTGATGATGCGACATCACTTCGATAAGAACGCGGCTCGATCAGCGGTTCTCAAAACATTGGTTTTTTGAAAAATGTTTTTAACGCATTTAACGGTTTTGAAATGATACGATCCGTTAGAAAAAATAATTTAAATATGTATTTTTAATTTCTCGTGTTGTTACATCCCGATGTTCATTAACACAAGAGGACATAATTTTATGTCACAATAGCCAATGACCAATGAGTAAAAAAGTAAACAAAATGGTGAACTTTATCAACTAACAGCTGCTTTAATTCACGAGGGCTTACACTTTGCTGAGTATGGCACAGTATATTCTTTCTTAAGACCTAACCTAGAACGAGCTTAAAAATTCCAACGGGACTGCAGATTTGTATGGCTGGATATCGAGCGATGTATAAACAACTTGTGAAACAAAAAACACAATCGTACATAACAGCTTTTCTAATAAAAAGGAATTTAACAACACAAAGCAACTTAAGCTAATTTAGGTTTCTTTATTTGATACACTAGTCCTTTCTTGTTAGTCATAATAGTCGAATGACATTTTTGATCAACAATTGTTTTGTAAAGTCGATTTAAACTCGACTCAGCAAAGGGTTAACAAACAAAAAGCTTAATTTTTTGCAAACACTTTAGGTTAGGTTCTGATCAGATGAGATTAACTTTTGATTGTTTTTAATTTTATTGGTTTATCGGTTGAAGTATACAGAATTCTTGAGTATAATTATTTATAATTGTAAAAGATAAAAGTTACCTGTAATTATTAAAATATTTTTCGATATATTTTCATTTATTTCTATTGTCTCGTAGAATAAACTTTGAACCAAAGAAGGTCCTCTCAACAATAATTTGTATTGGTGAAGCTCCCTAAATCCACCATTGTAATATTGTATAAATGAGCATTTATATTTTCCTCCCAAAATTCTAAAACATATACTTCTAATTATAATATGGTTAAAGTTATGTAATTTGAAATCAATGTGCATCTCTGCGGAAATACGGAAACTATATATCTCTATTAGCAATTTTTTTACTTTAAAAATTCTCTACATCGTCTATCTTTATATCGGACGTGTTACTAGTCGATCTTGATTGGTAAAACATTCGATTAGAGTTAGATTGTGTTGTATTTTTTGCGGTTCAGCTCTGGTTTTCGGTTCAGTTCCGGCTCAAATACATTTTTTCCTAGCAGTGGTCTATAGATTTTGAGAGGATTAGATTGTTCGTCTATCAGCCTCTGGGTCTCAGTTTTTGGATCTGAGTTTCTTATTTTGTTTTTTTTTTTTTTTTGATATTATTCTATTTTTTTAATAATAACCATTTTTTCCTAATTAACATACACGTGTATTTATAGCATTTGTATCATTTATTTAATGAATTTTAATTATTATTTTTTTTTACGATTTTTTATACCATATTGTTTTTATAAATAACATGTTTATTTTAATTTATTGATCAAACAATGTCTATAAATTCTATCACTTTTTACACTGTTTCTGGTGGATGTATCATTTAAAAAATGAGTTGAGTGCGTATATATCAATATGTATTATCGCGGAATTCATATAGTATATATCTATATATCTTATCTATTCTTTTGATTTTATACACATACTCGAAATTAATTTTTGGAATACGTATCTGAAAAATAACCCTGCGAGAAATGGCGCCTGAGGCTATATCGCCTGTATAGGCGACTCGGGCACGTTTATAAATCAACTTTCACAGTATTTCGTCATTGAAACAAATCGAAAACGTCATTCACAGGTTAAACATTATACATATTTCAATTCAATAAATAATAATAATAATTATTATTATATGTCAACAGTTGTATTCAGCAGTGATTGATGTGATGCATATATTTTCACAGCTGTTACACCGTCGATTTACATTGTTCATGCGTTACAATTTTTATGTAAATTTTGTTAAAATAACCTAATTTCTTTGTTATTTTAAAATGTCGTGTCATAAAAATCAATATTTATTTTTATCTACCACCACCACGATGACGTTTTCGGGTATGCATAAATACGTGATTACGCAATAACGAAATAATTGTATTGACAATAATGATTGTTGGATGAAAAATTCCGGGAGAGGTAATGAAAAATAGTCGTTTTGTCACATTCGCTCTCTTTCGGACGATGTTATCCGAGTCGGGCCGATTTGCGCCGATTGAATAACATCTACCTGACACCGAGCCGAATCGAAAGCTATGTATTTATTTGTCAGCTGTTTATTGATGACATGTACTAAATAATTGCATTATTATATTAAAAATTTATTATATTTATTAAATAATAATAAAAAAATTAAAACATTCACATATCGTATATAAATAAAATGCATGACATTCATTTTTTTAAATATATTTTTCACTAAAAATAGTTATAATAATAAAAAAAAACAATAATTGATGTATTAAATTTAATTATCCATTGTTGTCTTTGTGCTCAACGTATTATTTTGGCATTCATCGGTTTTATATGTATGTTTATACATGGCGCAATGGGATTTATGCGCGATTTTCAATCATTTGACAATGTCATAATGTTACCTTTAATTTTTACCATTTGATATAAACAAAAAAGGTAATTATCATCTTATCAACCGGAATGTATCTTCTTGGTAAACTGTACATGAGCCAAAGTGCGTTGGGCATTAATATTAGTTACAACCTATTACGCCGTTGTTAAATGTGCGTCACGTGCAATATCATCTCGAAAACTGGTTTTATTTTTTTAAATATGCATATAATTTGACGTTATTGATACAGATAATTAAATATAATTATTTTAAACAATCGATTTTAATAATTTGAATCAACATAATCACGTATACAATGTGAATGTCATTAAATATTCATGACGAGTGTATATAATTTAAATTATTTTATAGATTTTTAAATTAATATTATTATAACTATATATAATCCCATTATTTATATATATTTTTCTTATTTGAATTAATTTAAATATATTATTGTAAAATATGATTATTTTGTTGATTTTGAGTCGATGCGTGTTTATTTTGGTCGAATTCGTATTTTTTAATAAATTTCAGTTTTTTATCTTTTTGTAATCGTCATTTATTCGTTGCTGAAATAATAGAAATGGATGACGTGTATTCAGCACGAGAGGCATGCGTTGTGTCGTCACTGGTTCAGCTAGATACGTGAGGGTACACTGGAGGAAATGAGCTCCGCACATTATACTTAACCGAGATGTGATTTGTAGTGCTTCCTAATAATATGGCCTTTATCTACCTAAATTTTAACAATAATTATTTTCTTTTTCGGAATAACGATAGATTTAGGTGTCGTCTTTGTTTTGAATCAAAAAAATAATAAAAAACCGCTGTTTTTGACCAATTTTTCGACCGAAATGTGAACAATTTTTATTTTTTAATTATTTTTTTGCATATAATTTTATCGAATCGTATTTTTGTGAACGTCACGCTATCAACGCGATCGTATCTCATTTTTATTTTAAACACATTTTTATTTAGTAATTATTATTTTTATTTTTTTTTTATATTTTAATTTACGAATATTGATACGCGTTATCATTTATCGAGTCGTATACGACTGCGATATGTATTTATCGCATTTTATAATCGATATAATTTATTTAATATGTATTCATTTTAAAATTGATTTTATATGGCATTGGTATTTTTTTATTTTTTTATTTTTTGGTAATCTGCCATATTGCTTTGTGTTTACTCGACATTTATTAAATAATGACGAGTTGAAGACCACTGGAATATAAATACAGGCTCAGCTCCATTTACATTGGCTCACAGACGCACACACTGACAAACATAAACGCACACAACGATCCACCTTGTACATGTGAAATTTTATTAGTGTCAGAGGCTTATCAACCCTTTAATTATATTAGTAGGGTATGCGAATAACTAAAATATTATGAAAAATTTATGATCTAATCATACCAAACGGTATTTGTTTCGTGTTTACGTGATTTTATTTTGTATGTTACAAAAAAATAATATTTTGCTCAATTATTTATTTTTATTTGTGTTTTGAACAAATGACAATGACTAAATTTAATCTCGGGGTTAAATTCGTTCCTCGTTCAATCAATAACGGACGTCAATCCAATATATAAACACGTCGCTCGCTATTTTCAACCGACTGCATAAATTTAAGTGGTTATAAATATTTAAACAATATGCTGAGATTTTCCAGATCCATATATCACAATACGGATTATTGCATCGGTCATTTATTGATTTTTTTTTCGGTTCAATATACGCCCAGTTGCCCGTTGGACCAAATCATTGCCAAATTTCTGTATCACTGTCGGAATAGTTTTCTATTTTAATGTGTTTGCAAGATGTGACGTGATGAAAGGTACAAGATGGGGGCCGCAGACTCAGAGGGGGCCCTCGCATTTTCCCTCCACGTGTGCACTTACACTTGCACACAAGCGTGTTGTATACACTTGCACACACGAACACATGAACATTAAATACATGACTTTTCACGGTTACTGCACTGGCACTCCTATGTATGTACAATATTTATTATTCAATTATCAAAAGACCATATGCGGCGTTTGCATTGCGGACATACATCACGTATTGCGTTCGACGTGACCTCAAAAAAATGGAACTATATCAATTAAACATTATGATTAATTAATGTCGTTTTTCAATATGTATTAGTTAATTGATGAAAATTAATTGATTTTTTATGTAGAGCATCTTTTTCTGTATTGTTACTTTTTTAACCAGCTAGCAATATGGGAAGGTTGGTGCTGAATTTTCTAGTTTTGGAATACATCGCTGAATTCATCCATAAAATAAAACCTCTCAAACCCTCCAATAAAACATAATAGATTCTCATTTATTATTATTATTATTTATGAATTGTTTTATAAATATTATAAATGAAGGTCATGTAGCGTCGCTAACTTTTTATTCCATTATAATAATCAGCAAAGTGATGCATGTTTCTATAAATATATTATTGGATGAAATTGTTTCAGTCCCACGTAGATTTTCAAAAAATATCGCTGATTTAATTTATTACATCCGAAGAAATGTTATGCAGGGGATCAAAAAATATTTTATTAGACGTAAAGTCTCATTTGAGTGAAAGTGCGATGAATATTGAAGGCATCAATCTCTGTGACACATTTAATTTGAAGCCATTTTGGCATAAAATTATACTTTCACTCACCATTTTGACGATTATGTAACAACATCGGCTGATATTTATTTGTTAATTAATAGAACAGGGATTCTGGTAAAGGGTTGTGCGGTGACGATATGCGAGATGGGTTGTTTGGACACACACACTATTGCAAATATTCACAGAACACACACATTGCGAATTTGAATATATAATACATGAACATGGGGGAAAACGGACAAGTCAAAATTTACAATATTGTTTTACATTTTTTTTACAAATCAATAATCGATGTAATTCAAAAGAATAACATGATGAAAACAATCAAACAATATTTATCCCGTAATTCTGAATAATGCCACGCCCAATGATGTACATCCATACATGTATTAATCGCAAACTTGATTTGCGTTTACAAATACCATTGCGAATTTTCATAATAACGCGTCCGTTATCTTGTCGCATTTAACCCCTTGACGACGCTAAACGAACCTTATCTAGTTATATGTACGAATGATTCATCCGATGAATTTAGACATTACAAATAATGATTTTTTACATTTACATAAATTTACAATTAAATGATATTGAGTTATTATATATTCATCTTAAGTGGGATAGAGTCACAATTATAAATAGGAGCATTAATCACTTGCACGCGTAATCAAATGAGATTTAATATTTTTATTATCAATATTTGTCATTGTGCACGGAATTCCATTGCTTAAATATCACTGTGATATTATTTGAATATCATTGTGCATGAAAATAAAAGTAAGAAAAACTATTGGATGCAACACATTATTGTGGACACAAGTGCCAATTTATTGTGCGCACTGCATATAACACATATACATATTTGCAATCTACACAAACGTTGTTTTAAAATATGTTCGTGTATGTTTATCAGAATATCACGTGTGACCGCTTTATGTTTACTTGATTTTAATTAAAATTAGGATATTCCATTTTTTTTGTTGGTTATCTTATCGGATCCGAATCGAATGTATTTATTTTACAATTTCGTTACTATTATAAATATGTGTGTTTTTTATATTCATAGTGTATAAATACAATTTTCCTCATATTATTAATACGCCAGTTCTGATATGGGAAAACAGGTTCTTTATCCTCCGTTTGTCAGTCATTACAAACCATTGATCTTGTAAAATATATTAATTAAATCGACAGATATATTACATATTTGATATACACGACCAATTATCCTTGATAATTTTTTTAGTATTATTAATGAATAAAGGTCGTTTACATTATTTATTAAAAATTATGCATTTATATATTCACAATGGAGGTATTAATACTTTCTTTGTTACATCTTAGCTGTATCTATATATATATAAATACAGCTACAGGAAACCTTCTAATCAACCTGTTTTTGTAACAATTTCACAATCTTAATTTAAAAACAGTTCATTGTATCAAAAGGCATTGAGTGATTCCGTCCGAGTACGTCAAGGTCAAAATTTTGTATATGTATTTTTAAATACATCATGTGTATGTGATAGAGCAATATTTATATTAAACTTAATAATAAATGTATATATTAATCGATGTGACGTCATATTTTGAACGTTTTTACACGGTGTTTCAATCGCTTTCTCCTCATGTGAAAGACAGTTCGTTCGTCTATAATTTTGCAATATTATATTGGCCTTTCATGTCCATTGTTTGATTTTGATATTGTATACGTAGTATTCATCCTTGATTCTCGTGTCGTTTTGCTCTAGATTCTTGAAATTATTTATAAATAATCATTTCAGCCGCATTTTGAATTTTTTCTGCGTAAAATAATTTGTATTGCTAACTAATTTTTATTTTGTGCATGTTATTTTCATCCATAAAACGGTTTAATATGACCATGCCCGCAGTAACAATGGCCATTTAAATCTTAGCCGAGTGTCCATTGTCAGGGGAACGGAGAGACAAGCGTGAACTGCTTGTAGCGAGTTCAATATTTCCTATATATAATATGCTTCAGGTAAATATTTATGTAATGTAAAAAATAAGCTAAACCATTTTTTTTACATTTGATTCATATTTTACATTTACATTCCCGAGAATGGTTTAAATTGCTCGAAAGTGCTATCTAAAATTCATGCGAATATCTAATGTTCGGCACAACTAATTATAGATATTCCATAACGGTATTTATGTGTATCGGGATAAGGGCTATTTTTAAATTTCACAATGTGTCCACATACGATATTTTGATTCGCCGTCCAAACTCCGGCGACTGCGGAGCGCGCGGGGAGCGGGGGGAGGGGGGGTTGCGCTTGCCGAAAAACACCGCCGGTCCGCGAGCGCACATTTAAATTCGGCCATTTTAATTTATAAACTTTGCGATAATCTAATCATATTTCATTCTTTTATCCGCCGTGTTGTTTTAATTAATATTATGTTTTCGCGAATAATTTATTCGGAATAATGTTAACGCGTGCCCATCGGCACACAACTCATAAACTAATTATCGGAAATGGATGAAACTTGGTATCTTATGGCTTTGATCATACGCTAAAATGAATTGAGATCAATTTGAAGGCTTTTATATGTGTATACACACACATAAAATGTGATATACATGTGTTGACATATTAAAATATAACGAGTATGGATTAGATTGGAAATTCAGTGGTTCTAAACCGATCGCATAATAATATAGTTTATTATTATTATTATTGCAATATTATTTTATCTATATATATATATGTAATAAATGCAGTGGTTCTGAACCTTTTCTTATCGATGATTATATATTGACTTTTTTTTAATAAATTGCTTATTAATGTTATTAATCAATTAAGTGTTTCTTCTGTTTATGGAGTAGTTACAGGTTACGCGCTCTTTCGGCCGGGACCGAATTAAATGTCCCCCCCCCATTGGCCCTGCGCCCTCCCCCACCCGTAGCTCCGGTACTTGCAAACACCGGCGGAAACTACTTTACTTTTCAGTATATTGCAGGGAAAGCGTTCGCTTTTCAGATTCAATAATAAGCATCGTTCTCATTTTATTTGATTACTTTACATTTTTTTCTCAATGTTATAATTTTACATAGTTATTACAAACTAAACATATGTAAATTGTTGATTTTGCTTTTTAATTATGTAAAAAAATAACAATGGATATCTGTTTACACACTTCCGGAAATCGTAAATGTCAATGACTAAAACGATGGTTTTTTATCGCTGCGATAATATGTTAAGACGTGCGTCAGTATGCATATATTTAACAATATTAATTATAAATTAATTATTATTATTAATTTATTTTCGATGTCATTGAGTTGTAAATATTCGATTGCATTGGATTAGTGAGCTTTTCTATTCAAGAACCAGTTATGATTCATAACAGGTTCGCACGTGACATATATATATATATGCGGTAGAAATTATTCGCATGCCCCGTTTATAATTAATTATATTTACTGGACCGAATATTTGAATAAAATTTGTATATTTTTCATGAACGTCAATATTTGTTTAGCTTTAAGATGTGTGCGTGAGAATTCGGTAATTTGTCGCAGATAGCAGCGCTCGGATCTGTACATACTCGGAAATATGGCTGACGCTGAATAAAAAAAAAACTAGTTTCTATACGAATCCTCAACCTTTTTAAACGTATATATTTAATCGTTTTTGTATATTGAGAAACGCAGAGTTTTATGTAATGTAATTATAATCTTGGAATAATATTTATCTATTTTGATAAATTTATGTTGTATCGATTTACGCAACTCGCACATGGTGTATTCATTATCGATATGTATGTGTGTGTCATTTTTTGTTTAAATATATCATTATCCCTCTTTCGTATCCCTCGCGCGCGCACTGGTGGAAAGGTGCGGGTCCGCCGCCGCACGCGCATCGCCGGTAGCCGATCCGCGCCCCGTTGGCCACTGTCACTCACCAAGTTTCACTTTCAATGTTACAAGTGGGTAAGCGGTTGAGTCGCTCCGGCGGTTTATCGTTGTTTTATCATCTTCACGCCGATTATTCTCGCTATCAATGGGAAATCACTGGATATGGAAATGCATGACAAGTGTCACATTATCAATGTCACTATCTTGAGATTTTTTAGCGGTCGCGAAGATTACGACGGGCGAAAACATCGCCGTGTATAAAATATTATACCGCATGTACAAAAAATTTAGCGACGGGCAAATTACTGCGGCGTTATCGCCTTTATTAGATTGTTGAACTTAGTAAATATGAGCGGGGTACTATTTTATTCATATAATAAAGTAGGGCGTCTCGTATTATTCCAGATGCGAACGATTGCGTTAATTCACAATATATGTCGATTCGGTTCAATATATACGACATGTCGGCGCGATGTTGGCAGCACTGTTTTTCGCATCAACGTTCTGACAATTTAAAATACCGCCATGTTCAATTGAGAGCGATGATTTAATATTGATGCGCCTATTCGCCGCCAGAGGCGCCACCGTTCCATTCAAATAATTTATACGCCGTTTTCAATTTTGTTCGGTCAGAATTCTAACAGTGTAATATTCGGCCATACTTATATATAAAAAAAATAATATTTTCCACCGTCGATTATTATTCAACGGGAATGCACGAATTTTTCATAACAGCATAATGTGGGTTAAATATTATGCGTGACTGCAAAAATTGTACAATATCAGCTAATCAATACATTTTATTTTTTACTGCTGTTACAATTACTGGTTTATTACGTACGGCGAGTAAAATAATTATCTGACATTGGTACAGGCGATAAATACAGAATGTGTGAATGTACACATTTTTATATTTAGTCCAGCATCAGTTGTAGAATATTTTTGCAAATTTTTTTCGTGTCAGGGTCGACGATCCTCTTTGAGATTATAAAATTTTGAAGTCAGCTACTGGTCAGCAAACTGGTTTACTGACTT
>JAGXCT010036646.1:0-20734 GCA_022495035.1 Philopotamus ludificatus | reverse complement strand
AGGGTTCAGGGACTGAGAAATTGTTATTTGCGCATTGTTTTGACTTATGCGCAAGAATAACAAAATTAAAATATGTGCAAGAATAACTAAATTAAAATATTTGTATTTCTGTTTCCAATACCGGTCCAATAATATTTTGGCATTGTTTCAGTTAATCGGGTCTCCAGTCGGTCACCATGGGACCTACGCCTTCTACAAAGCCCTCAAAATTTCTAGAAACGACAAAGAACACATCATCGCCATTGGTGATTTCTTCTTTGTGCGTCTTTGGCAAGATTCGGAATTATTAGCCATCGGTGAGTATTATTATAATAGAAAATAATTAATTCAAGCTTTTATTTAACTTTTAATATGATTACAGGCGAACTACAGCTCTTGTGGACTGATAGAGGCGCAGGAAGAACATTGGCAAGTCTACGCCTCTATTTTCTTCCTGAAAATACACCAGCGGGAAGATCACATCACGGAGAGGTGAGTTCTTCTTTTTATATTCTTATTTTTTATTAACGTTTTTTTCCGGTATTAAGCCGATCGTTTCATAAACTAGTTAATAGCAATTTAATTCCATCGAAATTGAGCAACTGTGGCTTGTGAATAATATTTAATTAAAAATATTTTTTAATTTTTAAATATTATTTATTATCCTGTCTGATAATAAAATAAAATAAACAAGTTTTAAGTACGTGTATATATTCTTAATTGTAAATACATAATCATTCAAGGTTTTGTTCGATATTACATATATTGTATATAGTCACAATACAGAATAAATAGTCTTAGTCTACACTTAGATGGTAAATTATTTTTACATTAATATGATTATATTTAATCCATACTTTCTCTATACATATGACAAATTATGTAATTTTCTCAATTGAAATCGTACGTTAGATGGACTTTAATTTGTTATTCATATTTTTCGACAGAAGGCCAATACAATTACATGTTTATTGCTGTGTTGCCGAAAAAATGTTACCAAAACTAGATAATATTGGTTGTTTATCCACCATTATAATTCATTAATTATAAGAAACCATAAAATTAAATGTGTTTCGTGAATCAAATAAAACGAATTAACCACTCACTCGTATAATTCTATGAAAAATTTATGATTGTATTCGTTATAATAATTTTTGTGCACAAATTCTCTAATATAAAACGTAATTTTATAGAAATTTTTAATGATATTAATTATAACGCATTTTTTTCTAAATAATAATAATAATATGCCATAAAATAAATGTAATTACACAATATAAATTAAATATATGTTAAATTTCTCAGTAATGTTACATCTGACGCTAGAACACATATTCCTGTATCAAACTGTACACCGGCGGAAACGAGTTCGCGTATTTTTATATACGAAATATTTTTTTTTATTATTTTATTCTTACAATACCGTTATTTTTTATTTATATTTACAAAAAAAACCGTAACGTTGCAATAATTACAATATTATAATTTTACATATAATATGAATAGAAATCAACTTAAAAATGATTATAATTCATATACGATCGATAAATTTTTAAACATTTTTCATTAAAATGACGCATTTTGGCGTGTTTTATTTTATTTTATTATTATATTTTGTTTTATTGTATTCCACGGTATGTTTAATAAATATAATAATTACTATGATCCATTTATGTAAAAGTTTAATATTAATTATTGTATCCGTTTTATCAGTCGAATTTCCTTTAAATTGTTCTCATAAAGTTACGTCATATGTATGTACATGTATATGTGATGGCTTCACTTTGGTCTCTGCATAATTCAAATTACTTATGCGTTATACTCAACTGATGGCCTTCGTCCATTTTTTTTTCCATTTATATTAACAAATATAATAAATAATTTCCATTGTCATTTAACCGCCACGATAAATAAATTAATATACATGCTATGATGTGATTAAATAATAATAATCATTATAATTTATGTAAATGTTTGATTTTTACATATATGTTTTTGGGCCTAGATGTGCCTGTGACAAAACAATACAGTACTTTTTTAGACTAATATCTCTTGTCATTTGAATAATAATAATAATTATTATTATAAATGAGCTTAACTGATTTTGTTTTTTTTTTGGTCTATTAATTTTGCCGAGTTCTTTGCATATTTAAATATGATTATCACCTCGGCTGCGCGCGCAGCTCCTATGTGTGTGCTATACGTATAGTACGTGTTACGCAACGTTAAAACAAATCTTAATAATTGTTTTTGATTTGTTGTATCATTTTTGTGCTTTATTGTTTTATTATCTTTGATTGATCTCGCGTAAGTAAACTTGAAAATAGCATAGAGCCATTTTGATTGCTCGAGTGGTTCTCTCATACGAAATGCGCTTTAGTTCAACGAGTGCAAAAGAGATATAAAACTATAGTATGCGCACGTTTTAAAATAAATTCGGAAGATAACGAAAAAAATCAATTTCCATTTTGTCAAGAGTAGAATAAATTGGAACACAAAAAAAACATTTTTATTGACAATCATAAATGGGGTTAATAAACATTATGCGTTATTAAGGGGCAGTCAAAAATGAATAATAAATGAATGTGTTTTTTTTTTGGTTACGTTCTCGGGTTTTGCGTCCAATGTTTGACATGCAGTCGACATATGTCGCATCGATGAACTAACACGTGTGCACTACTTGTTATTTTTAGTTATATCTAAGCACCTTTTATTAATACTATATTGAATGAGTTTATTACATCGGCTAAATATACACTGCGCCGCGGACATGTCAGCAGTACAGCTAGCACTCACGACGCAAACGTCGTAAGCGCCAATTTCTCATTGCGCTAATGTGACCCTAGCTACGCAAGCCGCACAGTCGCACATAGCTTAGCTCACCATCTGCACCATAAACAATTTAGTTTATCAGTATCACCTGGACATTCCTTATTACTGGATGATTATTGATTGGCAAATAGGTGCAGTCAAATATTTCGTAATTACTCATTTATATTTTTTATTACGTATCATCACTCCAATACACGAAACCGAGAATTGGAACGCATTCTCTATCGGTTATTTTTGGCAATCGCGTGCCTTGTATTATATTTTATTATATTATATTATACGTCTGTTTATAGATTATCAGACGTATTAATTTGTTTGTTTTCTTTTTAAATCCACCGAGCTTCGTAGTGAATTAACAATATAATGCCATAATTTAAATACAAAATGTATTATTTAATATATGATTTCGCAACGGAAGTTTGCGACATTATATTTTGCACATAACCCCCGACAAATGCAATCAAGCAGACGGGAGATGCGCCATCTCTACCACAACTATATTGCATAAATCTGCACTGTATTATAACATGTATTAATTGTATTTTTATAATGCGCATGTTATGTATGTAAATAATTATTCTGATTAATAAATCAAACGGTTAGAAATCGCTTAATATAATATTTATTGACAAATAAAGTGAATTCATTAAAAAAATATTGTCAAATCGGTGTGATTAGCATAATTTTATCGTAAAATAAAATTTAATAAGTGAAAATCCAGCTGTGTTTGAGTGTATGGCGGTAGCCATTTTGAACTAATTCGCCTTTTTCGCATTTTTATTCGCCTTTTTTCCACTCTGTATCATTATGTTAAACTTTTAATCTGTAAGCTTTTCGTCTATGTACGTTTATATAAAAAAACATAATTACTTCTCAAATTGATTTACATTTATTTTAAAATAAATATTTGGTTGATTAACAAACGAAGTTTAAGGGGGAACGGCAAATTACGTTTTTCATGGTTATTTATTCGTCAAAATTATTTTTTGTTCTATTTAAAATAGTCCACATCTATGATGATCTTCCAAATATTTCTGGGGCATAATTCTTGGTGTGGCGATAAGCTCCTTTAGCGATTCTGTCTTTGTTGTCTTCGATGTTGACAAAACGTCATCCGTTTGTGTTTTTTTTGAGGGTTACGAACCGATATTTTCAATTAAAAAAATGTATCAGTTCACTTTTGATTTTTGGTCCGAAATAATAACGGTAATTTTGATATTTAAAATGTTTTTATTTGTATTGTTGTATAAACAAATAAGCATTAAAACGAAATCAATAATTTTACTAAAATGAAATAAATAATTAATTAAAATAAAATAAACAAATATGAACCGTTATTTCTTTTCGGTTCAGCACCAGTTTTTCGACAATAAAATAGCTTTTAATTTTCGATTCACTAGTTCGGTAGTTCTATAGATTCTAAAATAAAGGTTATAGATGAATTCGAAGACAACATTTAAAAAATTATCACCAGTATTTTTTATAAATGAAACCTACGGAATATACAAAAAATAGCAACGGTATTTTTCTTTATTTGCGTATATAGGAAGAAGTCGCCTTGGTCCATTTGTCCGGCGAATGCGAAGGCTGGGACATATACCGATGTATTAAGTTATTGACCAATTATTCTTCACAAGTAAAAATCACTGAACACACCAAAATACGTAAAGCATTATCGTCACTTAACAAAAAATTAAGTATTCAATGTTACCAATGTTAAGATACGTCCGGGGCAAGTGTATCAACACATCAAAAAAATATGACTTGAAGTTTTTTTTTGTTTTAAAACATTAATTTGTACTTTTATATAATAAATGTGAAAAAAATGGACACAAAAAATCGTAAAACTTTTTGTAAATAATTGCTAACGTGTACACATCTAAGATAATTAAATCCGATCGATTATCGATGACCGATGACGAACAATGACTAAATCACAATGACTTTATGGTTTGTTTATATCAAAAAATTCTAGTAAAAAAACGGAAAAACGTTTTTTTCATTCAAAACCTATGAATAAAAACTTTGGCTTCATCGATAATGATTGTTCTAAAAAGTACTAGAATTGGGCTAATTTAATTTGTTAAGTTTAATTGAAAATTCGCCAAAAATGGCTTGGATTTACTGAAACGATTTTTAAATAAATCTTTTGTTATGAATTAATAATAACATGACTTTTCTGGATGCTTATATTAAAGTTCTACTCTGAAAATCTCTCGACTCTATGCCCAAAATATTGTAAAATACGCGTAAACATAAGACGGATAGCAGGTATTTTATATTAAGTTCAATAAAAAAAAGCCTTCGCGTGTATTTTGGAGAAAATTAATAGAAGACCGGGTCTTGTTTTCGAGAAAATACGTTAGATATAGAGTTTCATTTGTGTATAAAAATATGTTTAACGTGACATTCTGATATCGATCGCAGTTGGTAACATTGTGTTGCTGTTGATATTAAGTATTGATATTGAATAAGTATAAATATTAATTTCTAATAATCATGGTGATCTTCCAATGCGTAACATAACATAGTGTATAATATCGATTTATATAATATGAATACTGTACAGCTGCATCTTATATCTCATCACGTTATCATATATGTATATATGCACATACATACGTTCCTCTGGAACTAAATTCGAGAGCTAAGCAGTAAGTGAACCAATGGTTGTCGTTGTGATTGTGATAGAGATATGTTTTATATATAGAAATATATTACATAATCAAAATCACACGGTCTAAACACACAAATTTTAACATTCCAATTTATTCATTTAAATATAGATATAAAATATTATTTATTTGATAATAAATATACGCTTTTTATGTTAATTTATATGTTAAATTCTTATATTTACTATTTATTAGCAACATTAGAATTGTGAAATTAATATTAATCAATAATTAATAATTTAGTTTTAATGTCAAATGAGTCATTTATAATTAAATTTACATTAAACTCAAATATCCGTTTGATGTGAATATTTTTTTTTATATAAGTCAATTTTGATAACAGCGCCGTAGATAACGCTGATAACATTATGTATAATAATGACAGTTTATCACGTTAGAATCGATTCGTTTAATAAATCAATTAAATTGTAATTCACAATTTATGTATTCATTTGTTTATGTTGATCGTAGGCAATATAAAATTGAAGTAATTCATTTGTTATTTTTTATAATAAAAATTAAATATGCATTTGTCTGAAAATAATATCATTATTTTTTTTGTTATTTATTCATTCATTTAAAATTTATATTATGATGCATTAATGCATTATTATTATTATTATTATTTTATCTAATCTAGGTTTGGTGTGTGTAATTATTTATCTGTAGTATATTAATACATTGTCTTAGTATTTGCCCTCTTTATACATATCGTGAACCTAATGAACTCAATTTTTAATCAATAACAATTTATTAAAATAAAATATATGCATAGTTAACCTCGAGGAAATAGTTTGTTTGATAATTAATTATTTTTCAATGCAACGTCTATTCTAGAATGAGATTATATTAATATACGTACACGATAAAAATGTTTTATTTATATATAGTCTTATCAAAATCACAAGATCGCGGTATAATAATTTAATTGCTGATGATTCAAATGAATATTAAATTGTTTATAAATTAATTATTTTGTTTCTTGCTTCAGATTAACAAAAAAAATGTCGTTCTCAGATTTGACCCGATGTGGTGAAGGTTATTTCTACTTACTTACCTGTCGTGAATTCGCCGACTAGTTATTATAATGTTTATTAAAAATATTAAAACGTACGTTTTATCAATTAACGTACACTCAAATCTACGAAAATAATAGCGATAAGGCGTTTAATTTGAAATATTTTCATCGATAACAGTTCAAAAACATGTGTTTTAATTTTAATTTATAAAATTTGCAATGTATCATCGATAATTTTGTTTTAAAACATGTTTTTTACAAGACTTATTTTTTGTAACGTCCTATGTTATTGCACTGTACGTCGGCTGTACACTGGCGGAAATATTTCCCTTATTGATATTTGTGTGGCTCGCTATATTATTAAAGAGAGTAAATAATGATTATTTTGTATATTAAATTAATATTATTTATATACATTATAAAAAATAATGATCGTCGTCGAAATAATATCGGTCGATCGAACATGGTGTTTGGCGCGAATTAATGACGTTTCGCTAAAATTACAATTCAATATGCACATTTGATTTGCACACCAACATCTGTTTTGTATTGCATTTTTCATTTAATGACTAGACAATGGCATAATAAATTATTAGACATGTTCGTGTCGCATTAAGGAAATAATGATAACACGTTCAGTGCATTTTCATGCGTATGCTCTGATTTTTATTATTTTATTGTATTATATTTTTATTTTATTATACGTCGTTATTGTTCTCGAAATAATAATAATAATAACAATAATAATACGTATACACAAATATTGCATCTTGAATCAATTTAGTTATACATAAAATATGTTATATAATCATTTGAATTTAAATATTTAAATTAAATCGATATATAAAACGATTTGAATAATATTATTTTATAATTAATCGTGCTAGATTGATGATTTAATATAATATCGTTCATTTTTACGTTATTAATTATAATATGATCAAAACTTATATATAAACATGTACACATATAATATTATTTCCTTTTTGTGAAATATTGTACCTTAACACACCGACCCCCTTCTCCTGTTTCCATAGCAACCATTTCGCTCTGCCCTTATTCTTCCTTCTCGCATCACATTCACCACAACCTTTCTCCTTGCACAACCCTATTTTGGATTTGTCATTTATTTTCACTATTTTATGATTAATTTGATTAATTTTTAAATACGTCCCACTCTCATCCCAACGATGCGTAATGGATCATCGCATAAATGCGTTTCATAAATACGTCGAATGATATTCTCGAGCACCATACAAATATCTCGTTTAACGTTGTAACGTGTTATTATTATTATATATATATTTTTTTAGTATTAAATGGTTTATAATGTTGGGTTACGGCATCTGAGGGTTAAGTGGGATGTGGACCCACCACCGCTCGGAGTGTGAGGCTCCTCTCAATGTTGAAGTTTCTGCGATTTTCCAAATAGCTTTTGCTTTGAGACGTGCTTTATTTTAGATTTATAATTACACCGCCATTTAATTAATCCATTATTAAGTTATGATTACTTGTGTATCGCACTATTTATCCCGAGAATATACATATAAACAACATATGTTTGGATGTATGTATATATACATGAAACTGATATAATGTTTGTTTGCTTTATTTTTGTGCGTACGGGAAAAATAATAATAATATTCTATTTATAGCAATTGTGTGTTTATGATCAAAACAATTGATTGTATTGGACTTAATTGTGAATATGAATATTGTTCATAATTAATCACGTGCTGCACATGCGCATAACTCAAGTGTATTATCGCCTGCGATTCGTTATTGCGATTGGGCGAGTAGAGCGCCTTTTCATTGTGTTTTCACTTGCGTCCATGTTCGCATTGGAGATATGTACCAATGAACAAGTTAAATACGTTTTATTTATAGTGTTGTCCCCAGATGTACCGAATCTTTTTTCTTTGCCATTATTTTGGACGTGTAATTGCGTTTCGTTGTCATTATTTTTTTTATCATGATATAAATTTTAATCGATGCAAGTGTAAGATAACGTCGACATAATTAAACGGGATGCATAATAATTGCATTTATTATTTTTTTGCGTCATTAGTTAAAAATCGATTCAAGGTCATGTTAGATCGATGATAATTAAATGAACATATTCTGATATTTTCGGAGCTCAATGAGATCGAGTGCGCCATGGGAAGGCCGTTGCCTACAATTGTTTCATATATCTTTATATTATCATTTTATGCAGTATTCATTTTTTTCTGCATTATTTACGTGTTGTGATGAGACTGGACATATGTTTGCGATGAATTCTTAAAATTCGTAGTCACGATTGTTTTTTGTTTTGACAATGTTATTGTTATTTGTTCGACTATTGGCAGTGATTATGGATAATGGTCCCTGAAAACGATTGTGATGGTTTAATTTGGTGTTCCTGTGCATGTCCACATGTGTATAAATATATTTACACTTATGTATGTGATATTCTAATTTGTATTCGTTTCCGCCGGTGTTCAAGGCAGGATTGTATGAAACAAAATGTCGTAGTGTGTGAACAGCGGCTTTGTGATAATCTTGTTTTTTTCTTATTTAATTGCCTAACATATTTTTATTGATACTGTGAAATATGTGCATTTTTTTTCTTCAAATTTATAATAAATAAAAAATGCAACGTAAAGATTGAGGATAGCTTGTGCACGGTTAATTAATTCGACGATGAAGAAATTCACTTGATCTTATCTCCATTGTTCGATTGCATTATTATTGTTTTTTTTTTATTATTATTGAAACATTTGCCGATTAAAGTGTAAACAATTTAAAATATTTTTAATGAATCAAAGGTAAATTTACCTGTGCTTCTTGGAAAACAACATAATACTTTCTGCTCGCTTTTGTTGCTTCTCTATGCGTCATTGTATGGATAGATAAAGCGATGCTGCACCGTCGGATACAGTGCCGTTCAATTTAAAAAAAAATATATAAATATATCATTGAACGAGGTTAATTAATTAGATTTTTTTATCATCAATCATCTTGATTATGGCGAAACGTATTGAGATATCGTTGATAAAAAAAACTCGTTTTACCAAATGCGTTTTTTTGGTGATTACGGAAAAAGGTTGTCGACACCTGGGATGAGTTCTGAATAGACCCGCAGTGAAAATAAAAATAAAGACGAGATGGTTTTTTGGTACACAATTCTTGTGCTCTTATAAACCGAGGACATTCATATTATAAATGATATATAATACATTTTAATAATAATAATAATTTATAATTAACATTATCATGATCATTAACGGCACATTACAATAATAAATTTCTATATAATTTATTCGCGATATACATTAGTATTAATTTTAATTAAAATTATATAAATGTTTTATTATGTTTATATTATTATTATGTAAGCGACATCTATATCCGTACGAAAATATATATATTTTTCATTTATTTGTTGGATGGTTTGTTTCTTGGCTTAATAAAAATGTGTATTTTTTTTTAATTTGCAGGATGAAGTTGTCGGAATATCAGAGAGAGTGGTCATCAGAGCTGAAGATTTGCTGTCGTGGGTTTGTGAAGGCAGCGGATGGCGTTGGGGTCTCCCCGCCCCATGGGCCGGCGATTGCATCCCTATTCCTGTGGCGACGTCGCCGTCGCCCAACGCTCCACCTCCCCTGCCGACGTCCAGAAAATTAGATTTTTCCGATATCGACAAAGAAAAATCTCTTATATGTAAATACATTTTTTTATTATGACGTAAACATATTTATTTGCATTTCTCAGCTTTGACATAAATTGAAATAAAATCGATTATATGGCACGCATCAAAATATCTTATAATGAATTAATAACATATATTTAAAAATAGAAAAACACCGTTAAAGTTCTGAGACTTTTTGGACTATTTCGCAAATGTTTATAAAATTTAATAATTTTTATTATAAAATGACTCTCATAATCCTTAAAATGTAAATAAATAAACCATTATTGCGACAATAAAATTGTGAAATTAGAAATTAAAATAATAATAATTGTAGGCTAAAATTTTGATCAATTAGACTTGGACAGTTTGCAGCTTTCTCCTTCATTGGATTATCAGATTTCTGATTTCCTTCTTTTCATTATTGGCACATAGTGTCACTTAATTACTAATTACGTAATACTAACTTCTTAATTATTATTATATTAGAATGAAATATTATTATATTTGGGATATGGAGTTCATTAGGGTGGGAGGAAGTTCGGGGATTTTTCTTTTTGTGTTTTAATCTTCTAAGTCTGATATTCTAAAGCAGTGCTCTGCAACCTTTTCTTATCTACGGCACACCAAAATTTTTCCTAGAATTCCGCGGCACACCAAAAGCTAAAATATATAGGTATTAAATTAATACACAATGAAAAATTGTATTTGACCGCAGCACACCTGTATTCGGCTCACGGCACACTAGTGTCCCACGGCACACCGGTTTGCGGAGCACTGTTCTAAAGTATAGATTTCAGAAGACTTTTGAAAGATGTGAAGGATTTTAGTTTCTTTTTTGATAAAGATAATAAGAAAAAAATGTTAAAATACCATCATTAATTAATCTGTTATATGAAATTATAAAATCTCATATAAACGATCAAGGAAATGGCGATATTTTACTTCGAATATATCTACATAGTCAGCCAAGTGGTTAAGCAGAGTAATAGCTCTGGTTACTGGAGAGTTTCCGAGAGCACCTGTCCTCACATTTGGCGGAAGAAAAAGCACTGCGAACGAGCTCGATGGTAGTGGGCAGCTCGCACAGTACAAGGGGGCTATGTACTGCCCCAACAAACAGCTTGAATAAGTGCTTTGCCAAGTAGATCAACTTTCTTTTCTCGAGAGTTACATCAGGCAGCCATGTTCTGGGGTAGAACCCAAACTCCCTCATGTAGAGATATCTTAGAAATTTCTTCTCTATTCTATAATCTGAGAATTTGGGATGTGTCTTAAGGCACCCATAAAATGAAACCTATCGAATGAAATGTATCGTATAGCACATATGATGGATGATGATCTCAGACTGTAAACAACAACATTGATTGTTTGGTGAATATCTGATTCCATCATCGATAGAATATCATATTCGATTTTTTGCAGTAGTCCGCTTCTAAAAAAATGATCCGATATATCCGATGTCGCGATAATATCCGTTGATTCCTTAGCCTTCATTCCGTAGTCGGACGCAAGCGAATCAACACTTCTATTGTTGGTCTGGACGTTTCTTCTATATATTAATACTTTTTAGTCGATCTAATTAAATAAATTGTCTAGAGTAGTGTATCTATATTGTGATCGTATTTTCAGTGGATTCCGAAGCGCCGGCCGTCGTTGTTTTCTCTTACCCTCGTTACTGCCGCTACCGAGCTATGCTGAGACGATTGGACGGCATAGCGCAGCATTGGTTACACGATCCACTCGTTGCAGCTTTAGGAGGATATTCGGCACCCACCAAAAACACCAAAATTTTATATTGCAAAGTTTGTGTTTTGTTTTTATTCAACTTGTTGTATCCGTCGATGGTCAAAATATTCACAATATTATTCGATATTAGGAGACGTTCGAGTATCCCGAACTGGAAGGTCACGAATTTGTGTGCAATCACATGGCTCCTAAGTTGCGAGGTCGTCAAGGCAGAGGTAGGAAACGCCGTGCGAGGTCGGCTTCTCATTCCTCTGCCAGCGATTCGTCTGCAAGTCATAACAGGGCATCCACGGTAATTTAATATTTTTGACAATTGACGCCAATACGTTTATAATCGATTTATTAATTTATTTTTATATAATTTTATAGCCGCAGGGATTGAAAGTTGGACTTCGTAGTTCCGCTCCGTCGCCTCATCTGTTGCAGGTTTCCGTGCCGTCGCATTCACTTTCTAATATGGCGGAGGATCGTGCATTTGTTCAGCGCTTGCGAGTTTTTCATAAATTTAATAAAACCCCTCTAGATAAGCTTACTTCACTCGGTAGTAAGAAATGTAAGTGTAATGTGTATTCTAAAATTAAATAATGCATTAGACTGTTTTTAATATCTAATTTATAATTTTAGTAAAACTACGTCAATTATACGATTGTGTCGTAAAAGATGGAGGATTCGAAGAAGTTACTCGTGCGAACGGATGGAAGAAAATACTTGCTGAAATCGGTGTGCCTCCTAGTCATTCTACCATCACGCAAAGGCAGTACGAAAGGTAATATTATTATTTCTATTTATTTCATAAAAAAAATATCTAAATAATCGATTTTATAATATTGATATATTTAATATTTTCAGATTTTTATTATCGTTTGAAAGGTCGGAAAAACTTGGACTTAATACGCATTTATTAAGTTCGAACGGTACTTCGAGTAATTCTAATTCGCCGATAAAATTAGAGAGAAAGAAACACCTTTCCATAACGAATTCGATACCAATCGCCACGATTGATATATCGGATTCGCCTATCAGAGAGCTCTCCAACTCATCGGCCGGTAGAAATGCTATTCCTAGATTAAGAACACCGCCTCCCGGCAAAAGAAAATCAAGTTCTCATAAAAAAATGGAGAAAATGGCTTTGTTGAATGGTGACAAGGGAAGATCGGACATGATGAGGAAACGAGGCCATCACAGCCTATTAAATAAACACAGATCACACGATAAAAATAAACATAAAATTAAAATGCATTCTATTCCCGTGTATGAAAATAATATTAATAGTTTCGAAAAGGAGGATAGTGAAGACGATACAATGCCGGAGCATAATTTTGATCCTTCTAATTTACTGAACCTTAACGTAAGTGATAGCAAATGTGATGATTCAAACGATTATATTAATTTAACAAAGGGAGCGGCCGATTTAAATCAAGAGTTCTTAGATTCGCTTCCGAAACCAGAGAATATGGATTCGAATGTCGAAGAGAAGCCGAGAAATACGAGTGCGATTACTCCCGAGAAAGTGAATAGCGAGGAGCAGGTCTTAGGATTTAGTAATCCGGCTATGAATGGCACCTCGAACATGACCGGAATTGATAAGGTAAATTTTTACACAATAACTTCGGGGACAATATTGATTATGCCCTTTGCTACGACTATCCATAGCCTCTAATGGTGTTTTTTTTTATTAAATTATAACCGAACGTAATACTTTACCGACCGAATAATAGAGCTACTAGACTTATGTCTATGACTGCACATTTTTGCGTGAATCACTCTTATTTGGGGAATTCACTTTAATCGTTGTAATATGAAACTTTTAGAATTATTCACGATGAATGTATTTAAATGCCTATGGAAAATTTTTAAAACTGAAACCTTAACCCATCGTCTCGACGGCTCGTAAACAACCGTGTCGTCCGAAGATAGTAGAAGTAGGTATAAAAAAAAATGTTGTTTCATAACATTAGAGGTCATTTTTAGCCTTCGTATATAATCAATTGTGTCCATGAATTAATTAATTAAAGTAATAATTGCAATAATTGAATATTTATTTATTTTTAGCCCTCTCCGGTCCGTTCGAGGCCATCGAGTTTACGGAGTGTTCGTGTCAAGCCCGACCGAAGACAGGGAGCACAGGCGGCTTCGCCGCCTGGTGCCCCATCACTGCCGCCGCTTCTACCTCCTTCCCAGCCTTCAACGGGTCCGCCTTCAGACGATGATCTCATCGAAGTTCCTTATAAACCAAAAAGCCCCGAAATAATAGATTTGGATCTTTACGAATCGCCAGATAGTCCGCTATCTACGAAGCGAAAGAAATTAGATATATTAAAGAAAGGCGGTCTGGAGGTTACCACCGTGCATAATACATGGCCCGGCCTCAATCCCGCCTTCCAACAGCAAATTTTAAATAAGGCGAGCCTCTTTACGATGTACGGAGCTTTGGCGTTGGGACAAAACGATGCCCATTCACCGCCGAAAGTAACACAAGGCAAGTCGATTTACGGATCGTCGAGCCCCGAAAAAACCGTGTACGGCAATCCTAAAGATCCGTTCATGCCTCCGCCGCATATGTTGCAAGGTGTCGCTCCGAGAAAAGTCTCTTACTCCCAACGCACGCCATCCGCAGTCGATATACTCGATTTAACGATTAAACCGTCTGTAGAGATTATGCGAGTGCCGGGATTAGTCGAGATGCCGCAGAATTTAACGGCAAAGAAACCGCCCTGCCCGAACAATGAGCCGCGTCAGATAAATCCCGCATTGGAGATCACGTTGGTAGCTAAGAATAAACCGCCTAGAACGCCTCAGAAACGCACGTCGTCCGGGAAATTCATGTCGAATAAACATAACTCGTATGTGAACTCAGTGCCGAATATTCCTTCGTTAATACCTCGCAACAAAAGCATGCCGTTGTCTCACAAGAACAATGCGAATCATCTCGCCGGAGCGAATTTAGTTATTCCGAACTATCAAGTTTCGAGCACGTCTAACATCGGCAGCGTTTCTCCCGGGCCAAATACTCCGCTCGGCACAAATATAACGTCTAGTTTCCTCCAAGGCGCCGGCGGCACTCTGCTTCAAATGGCGACGGCGACGCCAAAATCGTCTAGTCTAGGTCCGATGTCTCTGCCGCCGATGTTAGATAATTCTTTATATATGAGCGCATTGTACAGCAGCCTGGCGGGACCGTTGACGCCGGGGATAACGGATCAACACAAATTCGCACACATGTACAACGAAATAGTTTCGGGGACGATTCTCGGTCGATATCCGGGCATTGCGACGGCGCCGGGCGTGGTAGCGACACCTACCTCCAAAAGTTAATTTTTTTTGCGACTCGCGAAAGAAATGTTAGTGATTGGCTATATTTTTTTAGCCATGTTACCTCTTTTAAAAATTATGTACATTTTATATATTTTTTCTCGGTAGACACGGTCAACGTATGATATTCATATGAATTATTGACCGTTTTGATATTTGTTAGGGATATTTTTTAAGATTATCGCATTTTTTTGCATTGATAAACGTCTGCATTATCATCGTTTACGGACGACGACGACGACCGTAAATGGTCGCCTGTGGACCTTTTTGTACGCTTTAGGCTGTGAATAATATTATTTTTTTTAACGTGTAGATTCACAGCCTGTAAAATAATTATGATTAATTGTTAATTTTATTCGGTTGCAATCATATACAATTAAAAGAATAAATAAATATGGAAAAAAAAACTCTAAGTGTTAGCTAGATGTTTATTTTTTAATTTTTTTTAATGTGTTCAAATATGTGCGCGGAAATGTTATACGTATGAAACGCAGTCATATGTTTTGGATCCGGTGACTCCCGTGTAGTTTGATGATCGACCTATCGTATCTGGTCAGTATGAACCTATAGTTTTATTATTTATTCAGATAAATTTCACATTCCCTGTTGCCGAGCATAGTGTTGTGCACAACGGGAAATATAAACAAATATATCCCAATGAATTAATAACAAATGAATTCATTATACTAGTTCTTTAAAATATATATTTTTATCGTGATTCAACCATTTTTTATTATATTTAGTACTTTTCTGTCATTTGAAGCCATTTATTTTCAATAAATAAGTAAAATATCATCTCGGAATACATTATTGACTCAAATATGCTTTTGTTGCTCTTTTGTATTGTTTATTTCGGCATTTAATGGATCAGCACGTTCACTCGACGCTCTGATTATGATCATCAGCTTCAGAATCAAAGAAATCACCTTAAATCTGACTCTTTTAGATGAGATAATTAAGTAAATTATAGAGCCCGTATTCTTCTGTACACAGTCCAATCACCTCAGTCTTGGTCTTCCTTTCCTCCGGGGACAAGAAGGCTTGTTAAACATAAGCCTTTTCAGCAGCTGACTGTCTCGTATCCTTGACACGTGACCGGCTCACTGGAGTCTGGCCACTCGACGACAGTTGTGATTGGTATATCCTTGTATGTACAGCCCCTCATACAAGGATATACTCAGCCGCTCATCTCGCTTTGTCAAGGAGCAAGATTCAGATCCGTATGTTGGGACAGGCCTGATGAGGGTCTTGTAGAGTTTGACTTTGGTCTTCTTTGAGAGGAATCACGACCGTAGATGCTTTTGAAGTTCAAAGTAGCACCAGCTGGCTAGCATGGTTCTTCTTCGTACTTCCACATTGATTTCATTGATATTCGTAATAAGTGAACCGAGATATGTGAATTCCAGGATGGCCTCGAAACTGTACTCTTCGACTCTCAGGGGTTTAAGGGTTCGTCCTTGGCATATGGGGGTGTATTTTGTCTTGGACTCGTAGATCCTTAGTCTCGTACCAATTGCCTCTCTCATTATTCGCTGGTATGCATCCTTGAGAACCACCCGAGATCTGGCCACAATGTCTATGTCTTCGTCTCTCCATAGTATTCTCCAAATTTCCATCGCAAAAGAAACAATTGACGGCTTTGAAAGAGACGAGACTGTCAGTAAACCAATTTTGAGTGAATAAATTAATTTTTATCCGTGTCGGAAGTAGAATTAATGAATTATTTTTGTGAAAATGGCTCAAAAAATCAGGAAAGTACTTAATATTTATTTTATTATTTTCCGATTGCCTCAAAAATTATCCTATAAAAAAATTTCCTATAAATGATTTACAAATAGGTTAGGCAAATCTCGAAAAATGTATGAAATGTTCCGAGAAAGCCATAAGCCGGGCCTATTCAATGTCGTTGTGTATGTAAACTATTCAATAAATAATTATAAACGTATTTTTTATTTGTTTCGATTTATTATCGCCGATCCGAGACGCAATATATCCGATTTTTCGCTCACGAATGTGATTCGGCTCATGATAATTGCATATATATTTTTTTTTAAATCCGAAATTTAAGACTGGTCGATAAATTGATTATATTTTAAAATTAGGTTTAAAATTGAAAAGAAACACTTAATTTTACCCCTCTGTACAATACATCGTAAATGTTAACGTAAGTGCCATTCTCCGAGTTGATTATGTATGTTTATTTTGTGTTTCTATATATATATATTGTGTACGTTATGATTTTTATACACGAAAAATTAATATTTTTGAACTGTATAATAATTGTAATTTTAATGTACTGGAGGAGATAAAAAGATGGGATTATAATGTCAGATTGTAAAATAATTCCGATTCCAAAAAAAAATTATATACATATTTAAACGTTTGTTAAAAACACGTATTTATCCGAAATGTATTAAAAAAAAAAACATTAACATTTATTACACAAAAAAATATGATATTATTTATTTTTAAATAAAAAAAATATTACTTAAATACGCCGCATCATATATGATTTAAAATCTACGTATATGTTAACGGAACATGAATTATTTTACAAAATGTATATGACCAATTTAGTTAGTACGGATTAGTCATTTAATATTGCAAGAATGGTGATTACGCATATTATCCACCGAACAATCTACAAAAATGTGTTTGTAGGTTTCAGTGTGTTTGCTTTCAAATATTCTCGTGAGATAAATGTGTATTTATGAATTTGAAACTTATCCTAATTATTCAAAATGGATATAAAAAAAAAAATTTGAACACAAATATCTGTTAAGAATTTGATTGTGATTTGTAAGTTTTTTAACTTTGTTTTAGAGGTAAGTAGCACATTTTTGACTGTTAACTGTACATAAATTAGCTCTCGCAAATTATAAAGATTTTATGGAAAGTAATAAGTCTTTTATTATATACCTTAAAATACATACAAAGTTATCGTACGATAAGTACTGATTAATCTTTATTTAAATTATGATAAAATTTACGAACGTGTAGGTGAGTATCGGAATGCAAAGTAAAATGAAAATCTATTACTGAATTAAAATACAGGTAATCCCCGTTCATCGCGACCTTGGTGAGTGCGGATTCGTTATAAGAAAACGATTGAACTTCCATACCCCTAAAATGTTCAAAAGTTCCATGAAATTTTGGAAAGGGAAAATTATTCAATAAATTTAATTTTTGAATGTGGATGAGACGGGACTATTCGAAATTAAAAGAAGTCTGCTTCTGGATTTAAAGTTTATTACAAGAAATTCTAATGTTAACTAATGAAGAGCTGCTAGAAATTGTTTATCATACCAGGAGTCGAGTGTTGTCGCATGCGGGTATCAGATGTGGCGGCGATGACGGTTGGGCACAATCATGGTTTGAGGAGCCAGGCCACTATCCAGGCCAATTCGGTGACTTGTGTGCTAACGGAGGTGCCCTTAGCACCCGATCGGACCGTAAATTAAATACAAATTGGCCCTAACCTAGTCTGGTTATTATTGTTACAATCCACGCGTGACAGCTCGGCTCTCAGGCTTATGGCTGATGACCTGACCCGTATTCGAAGAGCCAAGATAACCTAAAGAACGTCCGTCACAGTCAAAACATCATGTGTCCAGGTGGCTAAAACCCCCCTCAGGGTTAATAGGCCACTTAAATAAAATAATAATACCATGTCCCACCAAAAAGATTTCTCGGAAACTGTTCTTGTGAAATAATTTAAATATTAAAATCATTGAAAGGGCTCTTTTTTTTAGTCATTACATAAAGTTGTTAAAAAAATCCATGAAGATCGCGAGGGAACGAGTTCTGTAAGTTGTGGTTGTAACGGTTATTAGCAAAATTTGCATAATAAACATAAAGGCCAAAAAAGGAAATCTAGGTTTTTTTTGTACCGTGGAACAAACTAAATGATTTGTGTCATGTACAGTAAACACCCCTATAACGTCCAGATAGTTCCACGTTATAGGAGGGGTAATTTTATTTTTTGATTTGAAGGAGAACAGTGCATCAAACATTTTAATTTTTCTTTTTTTTTACATTTTCACTTGTTTACCAGCGCAAATGACTTGACTCGCGCGATGAGTGATATCCTTTCGAATTATAGCTGCGTAATCTTCCCGCAACTTGCGGGCAGGGAAGATCAACGCGACATTTTATTAGTTCATTTTATGAAATATTTTTATGAAATTCCATTTAGCATTTTAAAATATGTACGCTATAGGGGGTTTGACGTTATAGGAAAAAACTGCCGGAAACGTTATAGGGGGGACACGTTATAGGAATGTACGTTATCGTACCGTTACGCCGGATATCTTAGATCTATTTTAATCTGACTGACAAGTTTTTTTTATTAATCAGTTCTAGATATTGTATTGAATCGAATGAACACATTCCTATCCGAAATAAATTTACACAGAGTTTGCAGCACGTATGCGTGAATAAGCAGATGTCACACCGGCGTGACAATAGCGGCTTAAGGGCTAAATAGGGGGGCATATTTCTCAAACTTATTTGTACCATGATTATAGTTGTAACAAATTCTGAAAAAAAATGAATGACTTGACATAAAAAAAAATACTAATTGCTAGTGTTGCCATCTATATCTCGAAAAGTAAGTGTTGCAATATTAAATAAATTGTTTTCATATATACATATTTTTTTTTAATTAATGATTTGTGGATTGAGGCTTACGCATCACATTGAGATACAGATAGATATTTCAGCTCGGCATTCAATGGATTAAACATATAAACGCCATTCGCCAAAAAAAGTCAAAGAGTTAAAAAAAATAGAAAATATATCAACTCAAATTGTCTATCAAAAATCGTTCCAGCAACAATAAATCATTTCAAATCAAGTTTTTTGTTAAAAAAAAACAGGTCATAATAAATAAAAAATTGAAGAGTTCAGAGTCCAAGAGTCTGCAAAGGCCCAAACGCTCAACAGTGAACGTTTAATGGCCTGTAAATAATGAATGATGATATGTAAGATATGGACTTTTAACGTTACTTTTTAAACAACTATCACAGTCAATGCAAAGTTTTTTTTACAAGATTCTAAATAAATCATTATTTTTAGTCTTTCTTCGCGAATTTTACAAAATGGACGAGCAATAAGGTCATTTGGTTTGCATTTCGCCTAATCACTTATTGAATCATCGATCATCATTCGATCCCATTTTTTTTTCAGATGCACACTAGTTTCAACTCTTTCCACTCTGTCCAATTGTAGTCTAATCTATGAGTCATTATAGTTTTTTAACAAATTTATTCAAAGAGATCTTTATTGGGAAAATTAATAAAATGCATCTATAGGGTTTGATCTGATTTCCGATTAAAAAAAGGCATTATTTCTTTTTTAAATTGAGTAAAAAAACCTGGTTTAAGTTGTTTGCTAAAAAATCTTTTGGACCAATATGTCTAGCCCATGGAGTGGAAAAGGTTAAGGCAGAGGTTCCCAATCTTTTTCGGCTTGCGGCTCCCTTAAAACATCAGATTTTTC
>JAGXCT010036645.1:68361-81106 GCA_022495035.1 Philopotamus ludificatus | reverse complement strand
TCATTAATATCTTGACTTGAAATGCTTGGGGTATATTTTCCACTGTAAATAGACCCCAACGGGCGACGCCGTTGGTTTCACCATTGATTTCACCAACGACCAAATGAAGGAAAACTCTTTATATATATAAAACCGTGAGACAGTACGATTTTTTTGTGCCAGTTCTTTTAGGCGTAAGCTTGGGAAGAAACGTGTCTTGGTATTTTGTCACCAACGATGGTGTAGAGATGATTATCTTCAGCTAGATTGATACGCCTCCCTGGCCATCCAAAGGCAAATGCTGGGATAGTTACTTCAACTGTTTTCCTTCTCAATACTACTCTATAAACACTTGACCTTTCTTGCAGGTCCAAGGCCGTAGTGGTAATGCCACAACTCTGCGGTGGAAAGCTATGCCACAACCCAGTGGCTATTTCTAGATATTTTTATAAAGATTTGCGAAGTTGATCTGTCAGCCATAAGAAGAATCCGTCTATATATAAGACTAGCGAGTCAACCCCTCCCTGAAATATACAGCCAATTACTGCTGTTCTTGAGGGTATTCTGAAGGGCATAGGCAACTTCAACAATGAAAAGCACGTGAAGAATAACAAAATAAAAGCCATACGAAATCAGCAATAACATTTTCATAAAAATAGCTACGTCATAGATTACGTCACAGAAAAAACTAGATAATTTAAACTAAATAATCTTGTATTTCTTAGTATTTAACAAAAATAATAAAAACATTATATATAAGGATATACTACATCTCACACAATAAGCCGGAAATATATACGGTATATTCCCGATTATATTAATACAATATATCGTACCGCTAACTATTTTTCTTATTAGAACTATTATCCCCTGGGAAGAAAAACCCTAACAATTGAATATAAGTTACGATTACATAACAGAGAAGTTTGATTAAATACATAACTAAACATGTAATGGTTAGCAACCTTTTTTTTGTCAATAATCCAATAATCTAATTTTTAATTATTTTTTTAATTAAAATAAACTAACACAATACCAATAAATTCATCTGTTCTCTAACGGTTTCTCACCAGTATAACCAATATACCCTGAGAAGGAAAATCCTAAAATGAAGGTCATTAATCAACCTAGTATCGATACTTACTCTTCATCTTCCTTACTAGGGGACATCTCTTTTGGAAATAACATAAAGGTTAATGCTAGCTGTGACTTGTCACGCTGGAACCCTTAAAGTAGAGGAAAGTGAATACCCAGACAAACCCTCTCCCACTTGCCTGGACACAGTACGGAGGGTAAAATCCGATACCAACAGTGGCAGAAGATACGCGTCCAATGCTAGTAATATCTAAGAGAAGAAAACCTCCTTATCACTAGTGTTTTAGCGTGTAGGTAACATGTATATTATTTCGATAATGTAAGTTAACCGCGACTGAGTTAATTTAGTAGTCGGATAGGTGTCCGACGTAAACTATGAATTCAGGGAATTCTTTATAACCATGGCCAGAGGGTATGTAAGAGGAAGATTTCCGAATTAATTTATTTAATACTATCTATCCTTCGTTGAATAAATAATTATAAAACAATTGACCAGTGTCGTGGTTTGACACTGGGGAAAATATAAGTTTGAGAGACTCATTCCCCTTGCATCTTTATCGACTCTTTATATGAGTGAATGGCACTTTGGAATCTTTCTGTTATGCCATTCATCCATTGTAGTCAAATAAATAAATGAGAGGTATGGATGGAAAAGGGGAGCTCTCATGTCACGTGTAAGATTCCTTTGCCCTCTCACACAATAAGCTGTAAATATACAGTACACTCTCGATTATCCGTGTGCAAGATCACATGAAGAGACAGAAATAAGATGTTGATTATTACAGCCAGACAGAGACATGGATGGATAGAAAGATCTATGAAGATTGGTTCAAAACTAAATGTGTTCCAAAAGTTAGAAACTTTTGAAATGTTAGAAGTCGACACAAAATAGCAGTTCTGATATTATATAATGCTCTTTTTTTTATCTAAATACGGCCGTATGATTGCAATTGTTTACCACAGAATGTCACTTCCTTTATTCAACCCATGGATCAAGGGCGATCAACTTTAATGAAACGGCATTACCCTACTGGCCTTTTCGAAACCCTTTGTAACGAAGATGGCGACTGGATTAAATGCGATAGAAAGAGTAACTCAACCTTGGTACAAAATAAAGTCAGTAACACTCTTTCCATCGTGGAATAAAATTTTATTACATGTAGAAAGATTTATTTTAGATTCTAACGAGATCGATGCAAGTGAAATATCTGAAATATGTGAGCTAATGCAAAATGTGAAAAATAAATTGAAAAAAATGAAACATCATTAACATACATTTTAAAAAATTGGATACAATTACGTTATATGTTTATCTAAATATGACAGACATTACCAAGAGGTTATTCAATTTTTATTCGATTACTTAAATAACGAAAGGTTATCCAATTGACTTATAACTTCCAACATTACATAAACAATAACATTACGATAATATATTACGAAAATGAAAACGTTATCGTCACCATTTTATCACGTTATAAAATATGAATAATAATCATGATAATCAATACACAGTCATAACACAATGAAAAATTGGCCATATATAATCTAATGTCATTCGTGAATGATATAAATTATTTTTTTCAGCTACCTATTATATATATGTTCTTTATATTAATACATAAATATGCATGTTACGTCTCGTGGACAGGTTTAGTAAGATGCACTGGAAATAGTATCAACACCAGATGTTATTCCCGGGCCATAAAATGATTTTATTTGATTTTTCAACGGTATGTACAGACATCCGACGTATTTATATTCACTAGGCGTGAAAAATTTCCAGATAATAGATTTCTTAATTTAAATATGAATCATATGCGTAAAATTACATGCACTGTATTGAATCATTGGATATTTAATATTGTGTCGCGTTAATTTTCGTCTGTATAATATGGAGTAATTATTCTTGTTTTATTTTTGCACACATCGTTCTGTGTGCAGACGAGTCGTATTTTCTGGAACATGTCAATGCCGTCGGCTCTGAGATTATTATAAGGCGTTCATTGGCCTGTGCCTGAAAGCGGTTGGCTCGGATCCAAAGTGTTGTGGCTGTGGAAGTCGTTGGAGACGCATTTGTTTGGATCGATGCAACTGTGATGCACCACGTGGCTGCAATATGTAAATACACCGAATTATTGTTTCGGCGATGGAGCCGTCTCGGGAGTGGATGGCCGTGTGGTTCTGCACGATATAATACGACGACCCAAATTAGCGATTGAACTGCGGAAATACTGTCACAATATGAATAACAGTTCGGTTATTTTAATCTTATTGAATGCCCTAGATTAGATTCTTTTAAATTATTTTAACGGATGTTATACTGAAATTTGGCAATTTTGTTCATCATCATTGATGTCGCGCGTCTGAGGAGCGTGACCATGACTAGTCCTCGACATGGCTATAGACGCTCCACAAACAATATTTTATTTATTTTTCATAGCAACAATGCGTGATTGGAATTACAGAAAAAAACAGGTCACCAATCACGCATAAAAAAAATAGATAAAGAAAATAAAAGAATTATAAAATTTCAAATAAAATATCAACAAAACAGCGATATTTAACATCAAATATATCTGCATATTCGGCCAAGTTGTTGAACAGAGTAATAGCTCTGGTTACTGGAGAGTTCTCGAGAGCATCTGTCCTCACATTTGAGGTGGCGCCCACAAGGGCAACTCGCACAGTACAAGCGGGTTTTGTACTGCACCAACCGCTTGAAGAAGTGCTTTGCTAAGTAAATCGACCTTCTTTTCTCGAGGGTTACATACTTCAGGCAGCCCTGTATTCATGCACTGGGCTATACACTTGGGTAGAACCCAATCCCTGTAGAGATACTCCAAGAAATTTCTGTATCTTCTAATCTGAGGGGACCTGAGTGACATAAGGCGCCTATATAATGGAACTCTTGGCCAGAGCAATGTATCGTATGGGTTAATTGCATACCGGCATGCATGTATGAGTAGAATTTCCTTACATACAAAGCCCAAATATCTTTGATGATCTCATACACACGTCCGATACATGTAAACTGAATTTTAACTTAGAATCAAACAAAATACTCAGATCTTTAACAGACGATTGCTTAGGAAGAGTTACGTTCCCAAGTCTGTAATTAAAGATGATGGGCTCCTTTGATATAGAAAATGTCATTCGCGCAAAGAATCAATGTCCAGCTGCAACGAAAGGGCATCTTGCACTAAAATAATAGATCGAAATATTTTTAAATTGTCTGTGAAAAGTGAAAATTTATATTGAAGGACCTGATGAAAATCATTTATTAATATAATAAATAATAAAGGTCCTAAATTTGACCCCTGCGGAATACCGGAAGGTGTATTGTAAGCATCGACGTTTGGGAGCCGCATGTCACATACTGTTTCTTCTCTCCAAGGTAACTCGAGAAGAAACGTACGAGATTATCCGAGAACCCAAAATTATCTATTGATAGTTTCAAAACGAGTCTAGCATAATCAAACGCTTTTTCAAAGTCGTTATAGATAACGTTGACTTGGACCCTCTTATCCAGTGACTTAGATTTATTTAAAAAATAAGTAACTTCGATATCATATTTTTTTTGTAATATATATTAATTCAATCCCCATTTCTAGTCCAGAAGTGGCTTAATACTACTGTCCATGGTATCTCTCTTGGGGGATTTTAGACCATTTTTCAGTTAAAATCGTCATTAACTTGTTTTTACTGCTGGGGTTTCAGGACTTTTGTGCATATTTAGTTATACATGCCAAATGTTATCGATTGTGCTTACATCTGGAGATTATCCAGGCCAATGCAAAATATGGAGACTTTGATCGTCTCTCAAGGAAGTTGTTTTACGGGACTTATGGCGAGGAGCTCCATCTTCCATAAACGTGAATAGATTTTTTTTCAATTGTGTTGTCAAATAATGGCATAAGTCGATCATTTAAAACAGCAATATTTTTTTCGGAATTTAAAATTCCACACAAAATAATAATTCTGATAACACTTATTCTTCTAAATTTCACAGTACTTTTTCAGTTATTAACAGTCAGGCCCAATTGTATCGGGGTTGTTTCTGATACTATGGAGATGCTTTTGCACTGTTTTTTAGAAAAGTTTCATCATCTGTGCGACTTCATCTACGAATTTTTTGTGTCACCAACCACTGTTTATACCACTAATCTCGTTTTTCTATTTGAGAGTCCAGGCAGTGGCTTATTTCCCCTTGAGAACGCATAAGGCGCTCGCCTGGGGCCTCATTAATTCAGGGGCCTCAAAGTTTAGCTCTCAAAACGAATTTTTTTATAGTCAGATTATTCAGAAAATTAAATTGACCAATGCAAAACGGTAATATTTTAAACTATATGCACTGACTGTTCCTCAGATCATAATCTATGGATTTAGGCGCGTAGCTTCCTTAAGGCAAAACGATTCAAGGCATCGGGGCCCTCTGAATTTTTCTAAAAATAATAATATTTGTAACTTCGAGATCGTTAATATCGATCATCGAGAAACCAATAAAAAAGACAAAGGGGAAGAAACTGTCTTTGTCTTTTTACATAAATTGATGTAAAATTAATTAAGTATCCAAAACATTGCAAATTGATTAAAAAAATGTGCGCATAAAATAAACATTAAACATTATGAGGTATAGTGAGCATATTTTAAGGGGGGGGCCTCAAAAATTAATTGCGCCTGGGGCCTCTCCAGTGCCAAATCCGCCACTGGGTCCGGGTCTACTCGATGAACAATAATTCGGTTGCGCGTGGAGTTGTCAATCTCAGGCGATCCTAGTATCCAGGACCTTTTGGAAATTCAACTGATTACCAATTCTAACTGAATAAGAGTCCTGGCGATCTAAAACAATTATCCTGAGGCTTTCGATGCTAGAGTTGAAGCCACCAGATACAGATGAGGTCACAGAACCTATATTTTTTTGCGCATCTATTTACTTCTGACACACCAGTGTTCGTATTTATGAAGTTTTATCTTAAAAAAAATAATATTTTCACTCCGTGCTTTGGACATCTTTCGAAACTAATTTAATTGCTGAACAACTATTTTTTCAGTGCATATGTATGTAAGTTGATAATCATCACGGGTATAAGCATTTCAAAGTATTCGTTTCTTAATGGTTCAATGCCCGCAGCATCCTCTAATTTCCATATTCAAGTGTTGCGGAAATATAAGCATAAGTTCAAGCAAGTTCAAGATGAAAAACTCTGCTATAATATACGATACGTATGATTTTATATCGTCGTAATTTTATTAATGAATATGAAACATTTTCCGGTATTAGTAAAGTAGTTAAGATAATCATCATTATCTATTTAATCATCAAAACTATATTTTCCAGGTTCAATAATTGATAATTAATCTGTCATATCGAGTAATATATAAAATAATATAAGTATCGTAAAGATTAAAAAATATTAAGTGTTTTGTTGTGCTGTGTGTGTTTACGGAAAAAGGTCGACTTATATGTATATGTAAATTTATTAATATAATATAAGGCCGACGAGGATCAAAAGTCATTATTCTAATTTTATTATGCAAATATACAATAAACAAATAAGTAATATACTAATCATACTAACCAAAGATCGATTAGTATATTCTATGTCATTAGTGGAAATTCCTCATTAATAATACTTCCGCGTTAACCGATCCATTATGGCGGCTCGAAACCAACCATGTCGTCCGAAGGGATCTAATTATAAGGGAAAATAGACCCCAAGCATTTCAAGATAAGATATTGATGAAATATTCATCAATATCTTGGCTTTTAATCTAAGAATAAATAAATAATTAATCAAAATGACGCGTAAATGACAATGATCTCGGCGATGTTTCGCCGCTGACTGGGCTCTTACGGCACGTGTCACTCGGCACATCGTATCGGATGCGAGCGAGAGAGAACATCGCACGCGTTACCAGCAGAATATTGCGGTTTTTATTTTTTTCCTCAATTGCAGACAATTAAGGACAATGATTATTTATAATATTTATTCTTTAGACTTTTATAGATAAATACAAAACATTTGTGACATGTAGAATTTATATTAAAAAAGGTTATTCAAGAAAAATCAAAAACTTGGGGTCCCAAATAACAGAGTTGAATATAAAAATGAGATGTAGGTTGAATTACTTTAAATACGTTATTTGAAAATTAAGTGATCTAATTATTTAATATGTTTTAAGAAATATGTTAACGTTTTCATATACTTTTTTTGGAGTATTTTAATTTTTAAATCAAATTTACCGCATAAATACGATTAAATTGATTATAAAAAAATATATATCTATTCAGTGTCGTTTTTACGGGGTTAGTAAAAAAATAATGATCACTGATAATTTTTATTGTAGACATATTTCGATTTAATATTCTTTAATCGTGTTGTTTCAAGGTACACTTGCCAAGGACAAGTGGATAGACAAATTAGTAGCCATATTAAATAAAAAAAAACATAATTTATTGTTATACGTGTTTTGTAGGGATTAGGATTTTTTTTATTTATGAAAATATATATTAGCCTCCGTATTCGTTAGAGATTCTACAATCGTTCAATCCATTTTTGATATTCACGCGTAAAAATAGAATTTAGTATACTCAACTCTTTTTTACACGGCTTTAAAGCACCACTCTCCACTAAAATGAATAAATACTATATTTTGGTAAAAAATATTTATAATAACACGATTTTCAGAAACAAAATAATTATAGTAAATACTCCTATAGCACCGAGATAGGGACTACGTTATAGAAACCTGCCCTAGGCATTCTAAATTTGAGGTAATGTTTTTTTTAATTGTATTTTGTAAATTAAACGTAATCAATATTTTGTAATAATAATAAATTCAACAATATAGGACATTTATATAAAAACAAAACGCTTCATTAACAAGCTAATTTCTTCACTAACACGTTAGACGTGTTGATAGTATTATTTATTTCATAATTAAAATACATATATATGAATAATTTATTGTATAACTTATTTATCAGGTTTTCGTTTTTGCTTTTTTACACGATTTATTTATACCACAATGTTATTATTTTTTAAAATCGATTTTTAATTATAATTAACAGGGAATCAACCGTATAAAAAAGAGTTAATTGTATGTACACATTATTATTTTCGTAAATGGATGGTGACCCTAATCTATATAATTATTAATTCAACTTAATTGGAATATATCATTTTTCAAATAGTTTTTAATTTAATAAAGTGGATTAACATTTTTTTCATGAATTCTAAAAGTTTGTAAATTATTTTTTATGAATCAAATGTATATTAGATCACAAAATTTGATTAAATACGAGATTGTATTAAAATAACGACCTTATATTTTAATTTAAGAAAAAATACACTGTCAATCAATAGGTTTAATATTACTTTGTCGACATGTAATCAATAACATGTATTGAGTTGACATGTGGAATATTACTCTCTCTGATTACATCATTATGTGTATACAAATTATTCAACTAAATTTGATGTGTTAGCATATTACCCATTTTTTTTAATTTCCTCGCAAATATTCGACCTTGAACTCGCACAAGAGATAATTCTGTGGGAATGTCCCATTCCAGCGGCGATATAAATCTCGTGACAAGAGCAGGCCGAGCATTTTCCGCCATTAAAACAAAGCTCCCCTCTAACCGGGATAGTATATAGCTAGCTTTATGACATTATATTATTTCGGAGAACCACATCCCCTGTTTGTGGCATCAAGATTATTGAGAAAAATATATAAAAAAAAAATCGGTTCAGTGAACCGCAGAATCGTGAGATAAGAGTGGGCTCAGTGTTAGAATGTGACGATCAATAATTGTCGTGGCAATTAACCGAAGCAATTAGTTGGTAGGGGGGAAACAATAGGATTTTTTTTTGAGGATTAATGGCTCCGGCCATATGGTTATCACGCTAGATTAATAAACCTAGAACAGCATGCACGTTTATCAGAGATTCGATCGCGAAATCAAGATAAATGCGTTTGATTAGCGGCGTGCCATAAATTTTCAACATCAAGGATGATGGATCCCAAACACGGCCAAGACACGGATCCCAAATAATGTGACATATGTACATCGGTCGGATCGAGGTCGTCCTTAATCCTTTAATGCGATGTCAAAATAGTGCCGCGCACAAGTCGGATGTTTTAATAATAAATATGTTTAATTATTTGAGCGTGATGTCATTCGATCAAACGTTTCGACGGCACGTTTTCGGCATTAATGCACGAAAATGAATTTAAAACACACCCAAATATTAAATGCGATGCAGGGGCGGTCCGTAATAAATTAGGGTAATACCCAATTACCTCACCAACAGCCTTACAAGTGGCATGGACGATGCATCATCGCGTGTTTCGATTTTTATAAGCGCTCTAATAAAGCGCATAGTAAATTTAATATAATCATAAAAATATTTATTTATTTATCGTAAAAACAATGCGTGATTGGCATTACAGAATAACCCAGGTCGCCAATCACGCATAATAGTAACGTGAAAAAAATAGAATTATAAAATCTCATAAAAAATATCAAGAAAACGGGGATATTTAACAACAAATATATCTACATAATCGGCCAATTGGTTGAGCAGAAAAATAGCTCTGATAACCGGAGAGTTTCCGAGAGCATCTGTCCTCACATTTAGTAGTAGATGGCGCCCATAAGGGCAACTCGCCCAGTAAAGGGGGTTATGTACTGCGCCAATCAACAGCTCGAAGAAGTACCTTGCCAAGTAGATCGATCATCTTTTCTCGAGGGTTAAATACCCCAGGCCCATTGGGTAGAATCCAAACTCCCTCATTTAGAGATATCTAAGAAATTTCTTCTGTAACTTCTCTAATCTGAGGGAATTCGAGGCGTCATAAGGCGCCCATATAATGAAACCTAATTCAATCAAGCTCCGAAACAATGAATCGTATAGCACTCGTATGACTAATAGCACTCGTGATGAGAATTTCTCAAGACAAAGGCTAACTTTTTGATGATCTCATACACACGTCCGATACATGTAAACTAAATTTTAACTTAGAATCAAGACAAAGCCTAACATTCTTGATTATCTCATACACACGTCCGATACATGTAAATTCAATTTTAACTTAGAATCTAACAAAATACCCAGATCTTTAACGAACGATTGCTTAGGAAGAGTTATGTTCCTAAGTCTGTAATTAAAGATGATCTCCTTTGATCTAGAATATGTCATTGTTTGACTTTTTCCAATACTTAATGGAAGACGATTGAATATTGACCAATCGCACAAAGAATCAATGTCCAGCTGCAACGAATGGGCATCTTTCACTGTAGTAATAGATCAAAATATTTTTAAATCGTCTGCGAATAGTGAAAATTTGCATTGAAAGACCCGAGGAATATCATTTATGAATAAAATAAATAATAAACGTCCTAAATTTGATCCCTGCGGAATACCGGAAGGTGTGTTGTAAGCATACGACGTTTGGGAGTCGTATATCACATATTGTTTCCTCTTTGTAAGGTAACTCGAGAAGAAATGTACGAGATTATCCGATAACCCAAAACTATCTAGTTTCAAAATGAGTCTAGCATGTCGTTATTGATAACGTCGACTTGGACCCCCTTATCCAGTGACTTAGACACAAAATAATAAAAACAAGAAGGGCCTTGACTGTTGAGCGTCTAGGTCGTAATCCATGTTGTTCATCGATAATTCTAGACTCAATATGATTAAATATGTATTTATGCAGAATCATCTTGAACAACTTGACAGGTCCGGATAGAACAGTCAATGGTCTGTAATTGACAATATTCGATTTATCTCATTTTTTAAATTTGGGAATAAATTTCGAAAGTTTCTAAGAAGTCTAGAAATTGTGAAATAAAATATAATAATAATAATGAAAAATATGAATGAAAACATTTGATTCGGGATGTGGATGTGGTTATCCTTTGATAACATTCGTATAAACATATTTAACCGTTTAACCGCATTTTATAAATAATTATTTAAAACTGGAGAGGAGTTTCATTCAAATTTTGGTCGAAATATCACGTGACAATCTCCGCTCGCATATTTATGTACGTTCAGATAAAAAAAAGGTTTAATTTATTTTTATCTGGGTTTTTATTGCGCGAAAAATTCCCGGTAAGCGTCCTGAAAATGCGTATATTTTTAGTTGTATGTATGCCGAATTTATTATTTAATAATGTGGCGGTGCGCTGACGTCACCGAGAAAATGTTTACGGTCCCTGAACGCATGAATTGAAATCGTGACGTCACGGCGTCGGTGTGGGCGACAGCGTCACGCGTCTAGGAGTTGTGAAACTTTTTTAAGCCAAGGTAAATTTGGCACACGACTACTTTCATTACGTGGGTATAAAGTCTAGTGGGTTTTTTTGCAGTTAATTCTAGACGCATTGTCTGCGAACAGATAAATAAAATGGTTTATTTAAAGCAGAGCTATTTTGGATGTTTATTGATGACGATAAGCGATCGATTTGATTATCTGACGTATCGATAAATGATTATTTTAAAGTCACCTGACAAAAAACGACCTTCTATCCTTGACTGCGATTGCGAAAAAAACTTACCTGAAAAGAAACAAAAAAATAAAATTAATATATTTTTTTTATACGAGACACATGAAATATTAATATATTATTACGGTGACCATGTGTTCTTTATTTGAATAAGACAATACCTAATTGATCTGATCTATTTAATAAATAAATATAATTCTATAAAATAATACATGTGAATTCTTTTTTTACGCTGTAGTTTGATTGAAAAAATGGGCATAAATAAAATACATTAATTTTATATAAAATTGATACATTTTTGAGGTAATAATCTCATAAAAATGAGTAAATCGCTTAAAAAACGACGCAATTAAAAATCCGCGTAAAAAAGTTTAGTTTAAAATATAACACTATTGATTTCATACGACTTTTTCCCATTCATGTTCTACTAAAACACGCCTCGGTGAAGACTTGTCCACTGGGTTTGGAAATACTGGTTTATTCTATCAACTTGATGCCGCGCTAAATTGATACCTGTACCGTATATGGTACGGTCGGTTTAAATCCGTTAATTATGATATAATTGTTTGAAACATATTTATATCATCGCTATAATAAAACGCATAATTTACACGGATTGCTTCCGGGTCGGTTCAAAACGCTATACCACAACAGAATAATCTTTATCGTTTTTGATTAGATTTTTATATATAGAATTTAAAATTGATTCATTTTTACGCGGTTTTGAAATAACACAATCTACTAAAGGAATAGAAATTGTATTTAGATACGAATAAATATGACAGATTTCTTAATAATATGAAATTCAACAACACAGGACAGTAAAAACAAAGAAAATGCTTTATTATATTCTAGCACATTAAATGTGTCAGACATTTCTAGCGATAAAAGCGATTTATGTCCAGTCACTCATAAATGTGCGCGTATATTAACAAATAGCGATGAATAGCATTTTTTTTCTTAACCTAGCCGTGCCGATGGGGTATAATTGGGACCACAAGTTTTTGATTTTTCTCGAATAACTCAAATACAAATACAAACTTTTTGTATTTGTCAAAGAAAATCTAAAGAATTAATATATTAAATATAATATTCGCTTTTATTGCCACGGGCGGGATGTTTTTTCTCGCTCGCATTCGGTACAATGTG
>JAGXCT010036645.1:40406-68044 GCA_022495035.1 Philopotamus ludificatus | reverse complement strand
AATGCTTGGGGTATCTGAAATACCCCATTCGGATGACGCGGTTGTTTTCGAGCCACCGTGACGGATGGGTTAATTAAAATACATATGTAAGATTAATATTTTGTATAATTTATTACACGATTTTATATCTTTTATTATACTGCAGTGGTGTTCATTTTTCAAACAATTAATTATCAATTTTTCTATGAGTTTTATGCCTTTTTTACACGGTGGAACATATTTACCGCGTAAAAAAGATCTAAAAAAATAATTGATTTATAATAATAACCTCATGTTGGCATTGTAAGGTTGTTGATCCGTTTAAAAAGCAATTAAAAACCATAAGATTGTTTTTAAAATAAAATGAAAAACGGCCATTAGAAAAACTCATATGATGTGATCAAGGCCATAATTATGGTTTCATTAATATATTAACGGTACACAGTCATCAATGAGATCTAACGCATTATACGGTGATGTTATTCAATGTCATGATTTATTCATTATTAAGGAAAAATTTGATATGCAAAATCTCCACCGAAGACAATATAACAAACAAGTCCATACATTAACATAATCCATTATTTTCGAATTATCCATCGAAACGAGGAAAAATAATTTACGCCGCAGACCATCAACAAAACGGTTTGATTATATTCGCATTAAATTAAGGTTAGATTCTTGGACTGGGGATAAAAAAAATACATTACTTTTGGGCGAAATAAATTGAGTCACGCGGTTACCGTTCGTGGGCCAAGGTCTCAAGTTCGAATCTATTATGCAACGATTATACCGTTTCGTGTAAAACAAATGGCGCCATTTTATGAATTCTTTCGGTACATATCACATTTTTTTTTATTTATGCGACGCTTATTTATGCGACACGTCGCCAGAAATGCGTCCTTACATTATTCATTCATCTGAAATCCGACGCAAATGTTTAATGGATGTCGAACAGTGTGGCGATCGACGGTATTTGCATTTTTTTCTGTGGAAATGTATGAATTTGCACAAATTTGAATAAAGCTGTTATCGTACATATGCGATATGGACATAGCGAGGGCTTTCAAACATCATCTCTTATATTTTTTTTTACAAAAAATCAATATTTGAAAAGCATCCAGTCGGAAAGATAAAAAGTGAAATTCTAAGAATTATTATAAATATTAAATTGTCATCGACAGAAAATATTAAACAAGATTGCAAAGATTTACAAGTGTATACATACTCTGAATGTTTTACTGAGATTAAACGATTTTTCTGCTAAATTAGATAATGTTTATTCCGAGAAAGTCTAAGTAGAAATCGCTGCAATTTTCGTATACATTTGTTTTTGTCAAATTAAATTATTGAATACGATTTTCAGCATAAGCTGATTATAATAGCAGTGTCACGCAAAGGAAAGCGAGCTTTTCGTAGAGAATCGAGACGTTAATCAATTTCATCTAAAAAAAAAATACGGTTAAATCGCACGCGAAATATAATAAACAGTAGAGAAAAACAATAAAAAATAATTTATACATATCGAGGCGACCTTGAACTTTAAACTGCGCCAAAAAAAAGCTAGTCTGAATATTTTTTTATGTTATTTTATGCAAATAATAAAAAATATATTCATGATTATTGTAATGCGCAATTAATTTTCAGCACTGTTTGATATATTGATGCCAATTAATAATTGCAGTGCATAACGACATATTGTGTTTCATAAATGACTAATAATGTTACACGTCCATTAGTCACAATGGATGCGGACATCCTCTTATCTATCGTCAGATGCAAAGGGTACCGTTTCCTATTATCATACCGCAGGTAATTTTTCTAGAAAAAAAGGGTAATACTGAGAATTTTTCGCAAGATGGCAGGCACCCCTGTAACGAGACAGACAGACAGTGGATGTCGGTACGTCAGCGATCTGTTTTATCGACGCGCGTCGTTAGCAACGGGGTAACCGTCACGTTAGTGTTCAAAGTGTCTTGCACCTGAGACCGCGTGGTACACCGCGATCTCGTCCTTCAGGACCATGCCTTATGGATCACTGGGACCGCTGGTCGGAGCCATCGACGAAGGGACGTCGAGTGCCCGCTTCATCGTGTTCAGGGTCGGCACGTCCGAAATAGTCGCATCGCATCAAATAGACTTGCATTATATATCTCCGCACGAAGGATGGCTCGAACAGGATCCGATCGAAATATTAGGCATCGTGAATCAGTGCATAGAAGTAGTGATGACCAAGCTGAAGGCGCTGGGCGTGAAGAAACAAGCGATAATAGGCATCGGCATAACGAATCAAAGGGAGACGACCATCGTCTGGGATAAAATCAGCGGCAAACCGCTGCACAATGCCATCTTATGGTCGGACATGAGGACCTCGTCGACGGTCAACAATCTGCTCGACACCGTCTTCAACAACGACAGGGAGTATCTGAAGCTGGAGTGCGGCCTGCCGATCGTCACTTACTTCAGCGCCGTCAAACTGCGATGGCTCATGGACAACGTGTCCGACGTGAAGACGGCGATGCTGTCCGGGACGTGTCTGTTCGGCACGGTCGACACGTGGATCATGTGGAACATGCTGAACGGTAAACATCTGACGGACGTCACCAACGCGTCAAGAACTATGCTGATGAATATAGAAACGCTGCAATGGGACGAAGCGTTGCTGCGGCTGTTCAGGATACCCAAGTCCATTCTACCCGAGATACGATCCAGCTCGGAGATATACGGATACGTGCAGGACGGTCCCCTCGAGGGTATTCCCATATCGGGGTGTCTGGGCGATCAGCAATCGGCGCTCGTCGGGCAGTTGTGTCTGAACGAGGGGGAAGCCAAATCGACGTATGGAACGGGATGTTTCATACTTTACAACACTGGATCGATACCGTACTTCAGCACGCACGGTCTGCTGACAACGGTCGCTTATCAGATCGGAAAGAGTGCCGCGGTATACGCCCTGGAGGGATCAGCTGCAGTGGCCGGATCGGCGTTCGATTGGCTCAGGGACAACTTGGAAATAATCGGCGACGTGTCCGAGACGGAGACCATCGTCGAAAACGTGCCGGAGCATGGAGGAGTCGTGTTTGTTCCGGCGTTCAGCGGTCTATTCGCGCCGCATTGGTTGAAGGATGCGAGAGGAACAATATGCGGGATGACCGAAGACACGGAAGCCGGACACATCGTCAAAGCGACGATGGAAGCGATATGCTTCCAAGTCAAAGACATAATACTGGCTATGAACAAAGACTGCGGCATTACGGTGCAGAATTTGAAAGTGGACGGAGGAGCGACTGACAACAGTCTGCTTATGCAGATGCAGGCCGATTTGGGAGGATTCGACGTGACTAAGTCTGGATTGGCGCAGAGTACGGCTTTAGGCGCCGCATTAGTGGCACAATGGGGAGCTGGATTCGGAGACTATAAAGGAAATCTAATTCTAAAAGAGGGCGAGACGTTTATGCCTAAAATAAGCAAAGAGGAGCGGGAATACAAATACGACGAATGGAAAACGGCCGTGATGAAGTCTGAAGGATGGGCAAATGATAATTAAATTCAAATCGCGTTTTTTTTAGCCCAAAAAAAAAAAAAACAAAAAGTAGAACGGAGTGCGCTGATTGCGTCGGAGTTGCGAAAAATTTATATCATGATCATCATTAAAGTCGATTTCTCTTCGAATTGTAAAGAGATTACCACGTGCCAGATTTTGAACATTGTAATGTGAAACATGTGGAAAGGCGATAATGCAAGGTCGTAGCATTTTTTTGGCGTTACCAAGTGTTATGAACTTTCGTCTTGCATAAAGGTCCTGTGTTGTACTAACCGGACCTAAAAAAAAAATGAGTTTCGACCTTGCGGCTATGTGCTATAGATTTTTGGTTCGCCTCTCAACAACCGGTATTTCGTCACACATTCGTAATGATTGAGGTCAATGTTTGCGGTCTCTGTGAAGATGTATTACGTGATTTTTTGAAAATTTATCGAGCATGCATCGATATGCAACAAACTGTATACTGCAATAAAAAATAAAATATACGGAAAAAACGCATAATTGTTTCATTTTTATGCACAGCACATAGAAAGTTATGTTTCAAAAATGAAAACCATCCCAATTTTGTAATGTATAATCTTTAATTATTATTAAATATGAAATTAACGTAGATTTTCCGCGATGGTGATCGAGATAATTCAGCTGAGAAACACGCATTGTAATTATAAAATAAAGCTTTGCGATACGTAGCGATTCTAATAAGTTTAAATTAACGCTAGTTATATACGTCATGCTCGTCGCGCTGAAAATTCCATGATTAATCCTGAATTTCATATGATTCATCCACTAAAACCGATTACATTAATACACGTCTACTGCGAATTTTTTAAATTATAATATACGCTTTTCCACGAATGTCATTCAAGAGAAAAGCTGAAAAAACGTTCACGAATAATCGTGAACTTTTCTTTTCCTCGACAGAACAATAGAAGCAAACAAGATACGTGTGTTTGCATTAGCGATTAGTTCATATAGATTTAGCGAAACTGGGTTTGAACACGTACATATGTTTCCCTACAATGTTTGCACAGCACGCGGATCGTAAAATCAAATCTGCATTTAACAGCCGCAATGCGATTTTATCACAAAATCAGTTTTTAAAAATATTTATATGGAGCATAATTACGCCGTCAAAACAACAGTTGCCACATTGGCGTAATAAATTGATTTTACGATCTATAAAACGTGAGCCATTTACGAGCCGGTTAATCATTATCTCTCGAGATGAGAGTGTGTTCACTCTCGGAGAGCTTTTTTTCGACGTTTTTTTTCAGCTACAGTCTGGACACAAAACAAATGTCTGGAACACTGGACACTCTTAATGCACTTATTTTTTTATAAGTGTTTCAGAGCGACGCCCTTGCGTCTGGCATCAGTCAGAGGACGATTTACAAATTCCGGTGTACGTTTTTACAATTAGACAGAATGGAATGGTGACAGTGTTCTATTTAAGCTCGTGGATTCTTTGAAAAGATTAAACATTCAGTACATACTTGAGATATTACAGAAGAATTCTTCGAAAACGAAATACGAGAAACTCGAAAAAAAGAGGAAAGTATTATACGGAACAATTTAATTAATGTTGATCACAATAGCTTTGCTGTAAGTATTTTTAATTTAAAAACGTATTTTATTTCAACTCATCATAAAATACCAATTGACAATTGAAATTATTTTGCCAATGTTTTTCTCATCTATATTTAGAATAACTTTTAAACATAGATAAGGTCTTTTGCCTCGATTCTAAGTATAGACTATTATCTATTGTTGAGGAAACAATGACAGTATCGTATACGTCGTGAGTTGGAGAAAGACTTTTTAGAGCCTACTAATGTAATCGGTTCTTGAATGGACAACGAACTAAAGACAAATGCTCAATTAAAGCGCTGTTAGCCTAGCCGTGCTTTAGTTGAGCACGGTTTTAGACATATCACATGTCACAAACTATTTGTATTTGTCTAAAAAATTCTAAAGAATACATATTATAAATAATCAGTGTTCTTTATTGTCTGCAATTGCGGAAAAAAATAACAATATTCACTGCAATACCACGCGTGCGATGTTTTGTCTCGCTCGCATCTGATACGATGTGCCGAGTGCGAGCGATACGTGCTGTAAGAGCTCAATCTGCGGCGAAACATCTCCGAGATCATTGTCATTTACGCGTCATTTTGATTCATTATTTATTTATTCTTAGATTAAAAGTCAAGATAGACTTGAAATGCTTGGGGTCTATTTTTCTTTATAAATAGACACCTTCGGACGACGCGGTTGGTTTCGAGCCGCCATAATGGATCGGTTAACGCGGAAGTATTATTTATGAGCAATTTCCACTAATGACATAGAATATAATAATCGATATAAGTACGATTAGTTTATTACATATTATTGGGAAGAAAAACTATATATATGTCTACCAATTTTGAATTTGATTTAAATAAAATTATTGCTCTTTCAACTTTAAGACAATTAGGATTAATAATAAGACTTATGATTTAAGTTTATGGCCTTTTTTCACTTACTTTTTCATGATATATTTAAATCAATATTATTTATATGTGCGGGTTTAATTATTCATAATATAAAAAATATTCAAGATATTCGATTTATAGGAAATTTAGGTAAATTTATGCCTAAAAAATAAAAATAATTCGCTGCAATGGCACGCGTGCCATGTTTAATCTCGCTCGCATCCGATACGATATGTGCGGAGTGCGAGTGAAACGACGAGTGACACGTGCTGCGAGTGCACAGTCTGCAGCGAGGGATCGCCGATATCATTTACTTGTCATATTAGTTAAAAATACAAAATATCGAGCAAATTATAAAGCAATTATAAATAACTATTTTATTCTTAGAATAATACTTTGACTTGAAATGCTTGGGGTATCTGAAATACCCCCTTCGGACGATGCGGTTGTTTTCGAGCTGCCGTCACGGATGGGCTAGCAAAGATATATCAATTCGTCTAATCTTGTCTGTCTTCAATCTTCAACATTCTTCGGTGGTACCACCGGAAATGTAGTCTGTAGAATGTTGAAGATTCAATGGACGGAACAAGAATACAATCTTAGTTCAACTTCTTCATAGTTCACAAGGAGGACAAACTTTTGGAGATCGTAAAATAATGGGGAATTGAGTACTGGAGACATCAATCGTGTCGTCTTCTATAGACCATCATGGAGGAGAAAAAGAGAAAGACAAACGGTAGACGGGTAGAAAGAAGCTGTCGTGGTTCACAACAATTGCAATCAGATCAGTTTGGAAGGTCCAGAATTTTTCTAGATCACGAAGGATAGATAACAACATAGAAACGACACAACGAATATAAAAAGACTCATCCTAGCGCTCATTGGAGAAAAATCTCCAGATAACAAAGGAGAAGGATACTTAAATACGAAAGAGAAAATAAGTATTTAGAATTTGAAATGGAGAAACATTATACTTAACGCTGGATGAAAGATGCAGTTGGTATGGATACGTGCTGAAAACCACTCAGCGCCATATATAAGATCCGAACGTCATAGACACGTATAGTTTATGGGAAAAAGCTGCATGAGAAAAAAATCTCACTGTTTCGGAACATTTGTAAATTTCTCAATTATAATAAATCACGAGATAATGTACGTTTTATAGGAGAAGGAAATAGACTTGACGTTAAACACTGCGTACTTTACGCTTCATTGCACAAATGCATCGATATAATTAATCAGTGCGGAATGTCGTTAGCCTGCACGTTGCATTTCCCGATCCGCATTTTCCGCATCTCTATTAAATTAATTGATGCATGATTAGTTGCGAATTCCATATAAAATTAAATATCTGTGTTAATTATTCGCATTGACCTATCGTGTTTTGCCTTGTCGCCGTGTTAACCCTGGAGTGTCGATGCATAATGCATAAAAGAAATCTAAGATCGAAAGTCAATCGTTTGTAAATATTTAATGAAATCAACAGGGGGTGAATTCGGAGGTCGCAAACAACGGATCGGGGATGCTTTAAATATTTTCGGTGTTTTGACCTCCGGATCGAGTCGTCCATCACGCGTTTTCTGGATACCGAAATAAACGACACGGTCAAAATGGATGGGTCACGTGCCCCAAGCTATTAATGTTCCAGAGACAGGCTGTGGATTCTGCTTGCTTTGTACAATTTTATTTTTTTGCAACTATCGTGACCCCACGCGATATTGCTTTCGGTATATGTTACGAGATGGAACCGATCGCTACAATTACCATAACGTCCTACATAAAATGAAGAATTTTCACTAAACATATAGCATTAAATAAAAAATAGTTTACGATCACATCTCTGTCATTAGATTCATTCAGCGAGTTCACGCATGATTTACTCAGAAAATTACTAAAAAAAATAAAATGAATCACATGGCAACGGCCTTCGCACGGGGTAAAATTGTCTGTTAACAAAGCATTGATCTCAATTTAACATTTTCAGGGTATTAAATATGCAAAATTAATCGCGTTGATATAAAATATATTTTTATTTAATTATATTTACTTGACGATTTTGCGATTGCGAATTGTGACGTATGTGCCGAGATATGCCGTGTAAATATTTTGGTTTTTGAGATAAGTTCTATTCATAATTGCGGCCTTCCATCTAGATTCAGACGCAAATCTCGTCTAGAATCTAATATTAAATAACGTAAATAGATATTATCTATATTTGTTTTGGAATATATGACAACAATTATAATTCAAATGAAAATATGATCTAGATACGGACGAAGAAAGTGTCGTATTCACACCCACATCCATACAATCGAAAAGAAACGTTGCATTTTCTTTATCATCACAATGCCGATATTAATTATTATTAAATATATAAATTCATAAACAAGGAAACAAATCATTATCGCCGCGATAAAAACCAAAAGGTCAAACATATTTCCGTAAATGATATTAATTGATATACGTTTAAGATGCTAGCATTCCGTTTATCTAAATAAAGAGCATAGTAACTGAATAATTCTAAAAAAAAATATATACATTTGGCAACGGAATGTAAATATTATGCATGCACAAGGAAGTGAATCCATCGTTTCACAGACACAGTAAGTCACGGTAGCCTGAAAAATTAGGCAATGTCTGAAATTAAAATAAGAATCGCGCTTTAAACACGGCCAATTGTAACCGATCCCAATAACAATGCACAATGCCAATATTGCTCAAAAGAATACACATAATCTCAATTTGACACAGGCCAACTTTCGATATCTTCTCGATCAAATTAGTGAAACGATACGATAGAAATTTTAGATTAAAATAAAATTTGATTGTATTACATATCGATAGATCAACACTCAAAATGTCATCAATTATTTTCATGTGTTCGATTATTCTCGATACGATTAATCAGTTTTTAATCGCTTTTAAATAAAATACATTAATGCTTTGTTGATATCGTGTACATGTATTGTTGCGTGCGAGTGTGCGTCGGGGATCAGCGACGACGTATAGACTCGATGTGCATACTATACAGATTTAAATGATCAATAAAATTGAATACACTTCGTATAGCACGGTATGAAATAGATCTAGACGAGAATCTCTCTCATTGTTTCGTATTTGTCAAAAAAATAAAAAAGTTGTGGGTAGAATTAGTCACTGGAGAAAATGTTGTACCGCCAATAACAGATCGAAAAGGCAATTAACATTTGTCGTGGTATTGGTGGAGTAGGATCTGATGACCTGGATATTTAAAATATCGAAGAGCTATTGGAGGAACGTGCTTTTAGCAAAGATCTAGTCAAAATGTTTGATAGTTTGAAAATGCAACGCAGCAATAATTGAAGTTTTTTACGGTTTGCTAATAATTTAATAAACATTATTTTTTATAGTAGTTCAAAAGAACATAAATATTTACACGGACAATAGCTTATTGCGCAGCTCTTAAAGGTTAAATCCAAAAATACTCCAAAGTGTCTTACGCAAATGAGTGACGAATAAATGTGATTATAAGTAATAGTGATGATAAATGATCTGTATTATCTTAGTATATTTTTATATTGTTTATCGGAAAAAAAAGCATAAAATTAAACCTCCAATGTTTTCTGCAACGAATGCCCTAATTGTGTATGAACTTTAAACTTCGTAAAGCACGAATTTGTATTACACGACGTTATTATGGAACCAATCAGAGAAAAAACGCTGGCGATCAAAAGATTTATTTGAGAAAAGAGATTTATCAAGAATTTTCCCTCATTTTGAAAGCTAATCTATTATAGAAAACTAAGAGCTCTTCGAATGATATAATCTTACATATATATAGAATTTAATTATGGAATTAAATCAAAATAGTTATTAATAAATATGAAATCAATCACGTATAACTGAATTCTTTATCAATATCTTGACATTTTTTAAAAAATGTATTATTCTATGAATAAAAATAGTTATTCGTGATATGCATTATAATTTGGTCGATAATTTGTATTTTTTAACTAATCAATATGACAAGTAAATGTCAAGGCTCTCGAGGATGCCTCGCTGCAGACTGAGCTATCGCAGCACGTGTCACTCGTCGTTTCACTCGCACTCGGCACATCGTATCGGATGCGAGCAAGAAAAAAATCGCGCCCATGGCAACAGAAGCGAATATTATTTATAATATTTATTCTTTAGACAAATACAATAAGTTTGTGACATGTAGAATTTATATTAAAAGATTTATTCGTGAAAAATCAAAAGCTTGGGCTACCAATTAGCACGGCTAGTTTAAGAATCGTCCTTATTTTTTTGGAAAAGAGCTAGTTTGGTCGTTTTGTATAGAAGTCAATGAATAATTAAGACTGACTAAAAAGTCTCAGTGAAGGATATTGTGTCATTTGGTAAAGGATTATAAGAAAGAACAACGTATTTTTTAGAAGAGAATGTAAAAACAGTATTTTGGAGAAAAATATAGAAGTGAAAAAATACAGCATATTTTTAACCCTTTAGCCCAGAGGTTCCCAATATTTTTCCGAGGCTCCCGTAATACCTCAGATTTTTTTCAAAATTTATGACCTTGAGAAAAGCGAGCGCAAAAAGATGGCGCAAAAATTTCGAGAATTGGGAATTTACAAAAAATTGCCGAATTGTTTAATTGAATATTTTGCGGCGCCCTTATGACGACACGCGGCTCCCTGGGGAGCCGCGGTGAGCCACTTTGGGAATCCCTGCTTTAGCCGATAGAAAAATGTTCATAATTATGCTCCGTACTCGAATAAATTTGCTAAAACAAAAATGTAGCTAAGACTCGAATTTACTTGCGAAACTTATGGGTTCTAGATATTTTTAAACAAAGCTTCCTGAAGTTGTCACTGTGCGAAGAACTAACAATTGTCACGCCGGCGTGCCCATAGCGATCAATACAGATCTGAATCGTATCTACAATAGTATGCAACAAGAATCAGTTTGCATACTATTGTACTTATCTGCATTTAAAGTTGCAGTTTGTCCAACTGTCCAAGTGCGGTTTTACCATTGACGATACACTAGTGGTATTTATATGTAGCTGGACATTAGAAGACGTATAATAAAATATGATAATTACCGACGGCAATCATCGTTACTTAGTTAGAAAGTAAAATGGTGTAATTATACTCGGAGACGTTCACATGTTTATCTTAATTTACGATTTACGTGAATGTATTAGTGGGATTACCTAGTTTTGCGGATCAAGCTCGCGCCGAATCTCCTAGTGAACTCCGTCGGCTTATCGCTGAAGCTTCTTTTAAACTCTTTGGGATTGACAGAGTCGACAGCTTCGAAGGCGTCTTCTTCGTTCAGCGTCTCGCCCATACTCTCTCTGTCCTCCGTCTTCTTTTTCGACGACCTCTTGAAGTCCCTGCCGATGCCGAGGAGCGACCGCCTGTTCCTGTCTTTGTTCGACAGCTCCTCGACATTGTTATTATTGGATTCCTTGACATCGTCGCCGTCTGTCTGATTCGGATGAATCACAGAGCCCTCGAAACCCTGCACGAAGCAGAGCATTACACTGTTGTATTCGCTTTTCATCCGCGCAATTATTTATCGAAGAACATATTATACACTCGGAACTTTATTTTATTATAAAAACAGCGTTTTTATCGATTCAACAACTGTTTATGCCTATAGATTGTAAAACAAAAACAATTATGAAGACGGACGTGCGTGGTCCAATTTTTGTTTAGAAAATCTGCACCGCCCCAACAATACAATTATTTAAACAAACACCACGGAATTGAATGACGCGTCCGTCCTCGCGTTTTTAATGAGCATCAACAAGATTTGTTGTCGCAAAACGAGAAACCGGTTCAACGATTCTAAACGATGACTAATGATCAAAATCCGAGAGGGGTTACACTCCGACGGATCGAACGTCGAAAAATTAGTTGGGATCGTTCAAATTTTCGGCATTACACCGGCGATTGCTCAATCCGAAGCAATTTGCAGCACGCAGAGCTCATAATGAAATTATCGGAAAATTTATACGCGAATTAATTATTAAAATTCGACGGTAATTTACGGAATTGTGGCCGAAATGAATCAATCCGCTAGACTCTGATGTAAACAAGCTCCAGTTCCGAAAATACACGAAATTACGCAAATTGTATGATCATTTTTTTTTTGGCTAAGAAGCGCGACCACGATCCATTTATCAAGATCGAAGATCATATTTTAGGACGTGCGTACGAAGCGATTGTTTGCGAGTTAATAATATCAAAAATACGGCGACGACGCCTTAATCCAATTAGCGATTATACGACTGAAATATATTAATAACGCGTTTGATTGATCGCGCTTTGAAGTCGACGTATTATCCGGGATCGGCTCAATTGTTTAGCTTTTCGGACTCTAGATGCACGATGATTATTTTACCGGCGACAGGATGGAGCTCGTCTATGATCGTGACCGTCGCACAGATTAATGGCGAAATTTTCGAATTGTTTCAGAGCCCCCGATGCAATCATCATATCATTATTGTCGTTTTGGACCAATGAATTAATTTACGTTAAATAAATAATAACGCAAAAAATAAAATACCGACGATGAAATTGCATCAGCGTTACATTGCATATGCGATTCCGTGTAATTGGATATGTTGAGCAATTTAACAAAAATTGCCTAATGTTTATGTATGCACGAATTTAACGAAATATGCATATTATTTAAAGCAATTAAACGTAATGCTTGCAAAAACTGAGAGAGCAATGCCGTCGAATATAATAAATTATTTATTCTATTATTATTTGAAATGTCGTATATTGTTCTGTATAATGTCGAGTGACATTTTCACGAAGGGGGCATTGTGGTTTTCCCATACGTATTTTATTATAGCAACCGGCGGTCGCGTCGCCGATCGATCGGGAATAAACACACTCGTCGAACACTCGTCGGTTGTTTTATTGTTGTTTTTTGGTTTATTTTTGTTTTAGAAAATCGCACGCGGATCTACGCGAACCGGTACCGTTAGCGGATCAGCGCGAGAAGCAGGCCGACAGCGCGGAAAGGCCGACAAAGGCCGCGGCCAGCTCGCGCCGCCAGCGTCCGCGACGGACTGCTGTCGGGTGTCGGGCAGCGCGAGACCGACAGCAGACTAACGGGTTGCGCACTCGGGCGCTTGCGCAATACGCCTTTCATTCAAAATTGTGTGCCGCACACGTGGACCCTACACGCAGCTGCCATGTATGTACGGTCTTATGTACACATGTCAACAGGATGCCATTTTCCGGATAGAACGAACTCCTATTATGTTTTCGTCGAGATAAAAAGAAAACGATCTTATTGTGAACGTTTTTACGTGCCCGGTAATCACGTTTTCCCGCTATTTGCGTTCAATTTTTACGGTCCCGATTAATTTTAGTACATTTTGTGGCCGCTTTTACATTTTTTATTTGTCGTAATTTACGTTTGAAAAATTTAAAATTTAAATCAGTATACAAACATATTTAATTCAATGCGCGACGATTTAAAAAATAATATTCCTAGATAAAATTAGCTTTTTCCCCTCTGAACTGTCTTAGTGAATCTGCACCCAGTCTGCATCAGACTGAATAATTTATGCTTTTAATCATTACTACCGCAAAAATATTATTATGAAAATTGGAACGACGAAAAGATCCCAAAAAAATTAAGATATATATATTTAAGATGCATTACAATACGGGTGAAATTGAAGAAATAATGGTTATCGATGATATAGTGGACCAGTTACATCCACGTAAAATTTATCCGACGAAAAATTATCTGGAGAAGAAGATGTAAACTTAATCCATTCGATTCCAAGAAATGAAGATGCTATGAGGCGTATTAAAGGCATCAAAAGCTACTTTTATAGTTTCGGAAATGTAAGAGACTAAACTTTCTTCTTAATCAGCTATCCAGCTCTGTTAATCTTCCGGATCTGGAGAGGGTTGAAGAATTACTTTTTATCGGATTACTACTTACGAGTAACGGAAATTGTGAGCCGGAGATAAGAAGGCGAATAGGGATGGCTAAAAATGCGATGTTAAAGCTATCAAAAATTTGGAAAAACAGGGGGATATCCAAAAAGAGTCTGGTACTCTCAATTTTTATTTACAGCGTAGAAACCTGGACCATAAAAGAAAATATGAAAAATAAAATTGAGGCATTTGAAATGTGGTGCTGGTGACGGTTGCTGAGAATACCATGGACCGCTAAACGCACAAACGTGCCTGTTCTATAAGAAATGGGGAACTACAAAGAAGACCGACTTTTGAACATATGTCTCAAAAGGATTTTTCGATACTTTGGACATCTCGTCAGAAGAAACGATAGCCTAGAAAAACTCAGAGCGACCAAGTGAAGATCGAATTCCACCGTAGTAGCTGCGATGCGGGATGCAGAATGCCGAGAATCCTGGAGAGACAAAATCAAGAATTTTCACGAACAAGAATGATCCTATGACATGAGGGTACCGACCAAAGAAGAAACTATCTTATCGATTTAAAGGTTCGAAAGAGCTGTAAACCTTCACAAAAGTATGTACTAAACCAATTTGCGTGATTATCTAAACAAAAAAAAACAATTTTTAAATGTTTTTCTTCTGACTTGGAATCTACCATCCTCCAATTACGTTTTTTTATTGGTCCCTTCAAAAACGTAAAAACGGGGTTTCACGGTTTTTTATAATATACAGGTAACCTCCGTTTATCGCGACCCCGGTGAGTGCAGATTCGTTATAACGCGATCTTTTTTTACTTTGTAAAGAATTTCGTCCCTAGACGGAGAAGAGATTTTAAAGGAATTGCAAAGGATTGGCAAATCGGCTAGTGCAGACGTAGAATCAGCTAAAAAATATCCAAGAGTTCCGTGAAATTTTAGGAAGGGCAAATTATTCACTAAATTTATTTTTTAATGTGGATGAGATGGGAGTCTATTGGAAATGAATGCCAACAGGTATGTATATTTTCATAAATAAGAAGTCTGTCTCTGGATTCAAAGCACTAAATGATCGTTTCACCCCTCTTCTCTGCGGAAATGCATCCGCAGAAACTCCTCGTGACATTAAAGGTTATTCTAAAAACGATTTGCCAGTTTTTTGACGAAGAAACCGTAAGGCTTGGATTAAACAAAATGTATTTATGGACTGCTTCTGTCCAATAATAAAAATATTGTGAGGATATTGAACTAGAAATTGAACGTTTTTGAGGCGTTGGACAATACGCCGGGTTTTCTTTTGGAACTTGAGACACTTTGCACTGACTTTCTCGTTGATGTAGTATTCTTACCTCTGAATACCAGATCCATCTTACACACGACAAATCAAAGTTTAATAGCTACATTCAAAGCTTGATATTTAAGAAAAAAAATGCGCAACATATTCAAGAAACTGCTGGAGGTGATAGAGATACCTTTCGGGTTTGGTGGAAACAATATAATATAATATAATCGAGCACGGAATGAAATCATACAGAAATTCTTGAAATTATGTAAGACATTGGTCTTCAAGCCATTTCCGGAGGCATCGAAGGTTGATGTAAATGATATTCAGACTTAATTAAACTCACATAGCGAACCCTTAACTAAATGAAGAACTGCTAGAAATCGACTAAAATACCATGTTCCAAGAAAAAGACTGCTCGGAAACTGTTCTTATTCAAAAATGTCAAAATCATTGAAAAGGCGTTTACTCTTCATAATTATTGCACGTAATTGTTTGAAGAAAGCCACGAAGATCGTGAGAGAGTGGGTTCTGTAAGGCGTGGTTGTAACGGACTATTTTACAGTTTATCAGTAAATTTCATACTTTAACTATCGAGTAAACGGATCTACGTAACGAATTTCGGCGTAGTTCTGTTCTTCTAAATCTTGGCCAGTCCAGTCATGCGACCTTTGTCAACCGGATCCATTTTCTTATTACTTATTCACTATAGCCATTTGTTTATATGTCAATGTCCAAAAAAATAACGCCATTAAAAGTTTATTTACCTCTGTATTAGATTTTGATCGTATGTATAATGAATTAGATATGTTTTGATATCGCCGCATTCTCTTGATCGGATGATGAGATTCGGAGGAAAGGGATGGTGGAACCGTCGCGTATTACGTATTATTCGAAGCATCAGTTAGTATATAGCAATGGTTCTCAATCTTTTTTTAATTAAAACTGAAGTTTAAAATTTCAACAAGATTGGATATCAAGAAAAGTATAAACAACCTGTGAAACAAAAATATAGAAGTGAGTTGAATAAATACATTCTTATTCAAATAAATTTCACTTCATGCACGTGTCGCTAGCGTGTGTTGAATCAGCAGTTGTCACGCCGATGTGACAATAGAGTTGATTTTAATAATAAGCACATATTCCAAATGATTATGAGCATATTTTCGCAACACCTTTAAAAAATCAAATTGACGCCTTTTCAATAGACATTTCAATAAAAAATAGGACAATTTGATCTGCAAAAAGGTGTATTTGATTTGCAAATGGGTGTATTTGATTTAAAAAAGGGTGTATTTGACGTAAAAAACCTGTAGTTATCTTGTCCCGTTTTATTAACTTTCAAATTGCACCACAACATGAGAACTGAATATATTTTATATAAATTATCAATAAAATGACCAATTTCCAGAAAAATCATTATTTTTAATTTAAATTTTAAAAAAATCCGCAATTTTATTTATTTTTATTCTCCTGTAAGAGAGGTTTAAAAATTCATTATTTATTTTTTAACAAATGCTTGTTTAGAGCAGAGTGAGTTCTTGCATCAGAGCTAAGAAAAGAAAACTCAAGAACGAAGGGGCGTTAAAAAGGATCAAAACATTTGATATCTTAAAAAAAAGCCTGAAAAAGGCCCTCGCTTTGGAAATAGGATCGCTGGATCCTTTATTTGCATGTTATTAACTATGATAAATGCAACCTATTGTCATAGTTTACAGATGGCGCTATTGAATTAATAATACAAAAAAAAATATATTTCTGATAAAAATGAGAAATCTTTCCGACATTTTTCCGATTAAATCTTCACTCTCCTCCAATGCATTTTAAGTGGGCTTTGTACATCGTGAAATATTTATTTTAAAGTTATATAAAAATACAATGTATTGCATCTGAGAAATAATAAAGTTTTTACGTAGTTGTATGACGAATGAAGCATTTTATTACTAACTTATTTTGTGCCATGTTATATATTTTCCTCTGTGATAGAACAAATTGAGACCTATATAAATAAATATAGGCAAAGACTATAAAAATCTTCCCAACAAATTGGCATTACAGCTGAGAGGTGATCTCAAATGCAAAGAGGCGTTCAAAAAGGAGCAGGACCTTTGATTTTTTTAAAAAAAGCCTAACTCACCTTGGATCGATGGATCCTCTTGTTTCGAGTGTTTAATTAGGATAAAAGTAACTAAATTAAACCATTCGCAGGTTGTGCTATGTAATTAATTATTAAAATACGAAAAATAAGACATTTAAGAAAAGCTTGTGCTCCTGACAATACGACTTATAAAAGATCAGAACAATTGACGTTGGAAAGATTAAGGCTGGTTAGTTATGATTATTTATAATTTCAGTTGCCAATACAACCAAATTTATTCCATGAATATCGAAAAATTCGATCTGATTTTAATTAAAGTTTATAACGTTTTGAAGCATTAAAAAAATAACCACTCGAAGCTGAACCGATAAGCAAAAATAGCCATAAAATTTTCCGGAACAAAAACCAGAATAGAACCGTTATATATCTCAATTGATATAATCTCAATTAATTATAATAAGACGCAATTTGTTTTCTAATAAAAACATACATATTTAAATATTAGTCTGAGAAGAAGAAGATAAAAACACGAAATGAGAAAGAAAATAATTCTACCATATTCCAAATATAATAATAAGATTAGATTAACAATAATAATAATGATAAAATTAGTATTAAGCAATACTTAAATAGGCTACATAGTATAAACTCTCCAAACTGCGTATTCTAAGATAAGTCGAGACAGCATTATTATTATTTTAAAAATCATAATCTTAATTGCGAAATTAATAAACGGCAATAATCATAAATCTTAGCGATATGGTAAAATAATGAAAAAAAAATCAGCTGTTTGATTAATTTGTATGACGGTTGATTTTAAAATACGTATTATTTGATTATATCGGAAAACTGTAAAAAAAAACAACGAAAAATTGGTGGAAAATGCAAATTTAATAATTTCTCTATATGAATACGAAGACGAGTATTTTTTTAACATTTCAATAATGATGAGACAGATCGCATGCCATTTATTACTATTTAATTTCAGACAATGATGTATAGAAAAAAATATGCATATTTCTATTCTGAATTTCGTAATTTTTCATTATTTCCAACAAATCATAAAGACAATGTAATACCGTGTTTATTAAAGGTGTATACAGACTAATAATGTTTGTTATTAAACACCTGCAACTGATAAGACGAGATAACAAAAATTACTAAAAGTTCGCCGATTAAAACGGCGCATTTGCGTATAAATTATGACAATAATTGCGGCAATTTTAATGTTTTACATACAAAAGGTTAATTTGCGACACGTGTCGTGTCGACATTTAAAAAATGGCAATGCATCGAAAGATGGGGGACGTCGGTTCAAACGTGTTATTGATCGGAGAGTAACTTTGTCGGCGCGTCTGGGAGCAAAATGTCATTTATTCGAAACCGTGAACATATGCACGTTTCCAATATATTTTAATATCGAAAGCGTTGAAAATAAATCCGCACACTTTTGTTAGATCGCAATTTGAATTTGCAATAAAAACGAGCCATTGTTCTGTGCGTTTTAAATCGATACTCTCACCGGGAGCTAAATGGAGGCTGGGCGATTCATATTTTTTTTTGTCTGAGAAACATATTTCATATGTAAATTACATACAAAAGGTCTCTGACATCCCAAAAATTGTAGAATATATCATCTCATATTTCGTTACATTATTTATTATTTTCAAATAAAACGAAAAAGATAAGCACATACCTCTGTTTACGCGATTTTAGTTACACGCGGTTGTAAAAAAAATATATAAATGCAAAAATATAGTTAAAAATCGAATTTATTAACGAAATTGATGGGTTCTAGATGTTACCATAATTAGAATGAACAATTCCCATTGAAATGTTTTTTAATCGAAGCTTCTAGATCGTGTCGATAGCGTGTGCAACGAATAATCAGTTGTCACGCCGGCGTGACAATAGCATTAAAATGATACACATCAGAATCTTAACTGCACAATGTTAGACCATATTATTTGTTTAATTTAAGAATCATATTAATAAATATTAAGTAGATTTCAGACTAACCAAAAATAATTTGAAGGACTACAAGGAAAACTAGGTTAAACGACACAATTTTCGTGGATATTTTTTAGATAACGTATTTTATAATTCTATAAATTTGATCTATAGAATTTATATGATAAGTGAAACATCCAAAAAGCGTAATTAATGCATAAAATTATTATATAGACTCTATTGGAATGATTAGTAAAAAAAGCAATAGCAAATTGAACAGATACAGATATAGGATGTGTAAAAAATACATATATCAATCGGTTTACAAGGTTAAAAGTTTCTATTAAATAACCGCGTAAATCGAATTCGTGCATAAAAAGTCTTTGTAATATATGTAAAAGGAAAAGTAGGGGATAAATTATTTTTAGAATGATTAACCTAGCCGTGCCGATGGGATCGATCAATATTAGCTTCTGTTGCCACGGTCACGATGTTTTTTCTCGCTCGTATTCGGTGCGATGTGCCAAGTGCGAATGAAACGTACGAGTAAGACGTGCTGCGAGTCGGCGGTGAGAGCTCAGTCTGTGGCGAGACATCGCCGTGTGCAATTATGCGTCATATTGATTAGTTAAAAAAATCTAAAATATCGACCAATTTATAAAGCATATCATGAATAACTATTTTTATTCTTAGAATTTAAAAAAAAATGATATTGATCAGAAATCATCAATATCTTAACTTGAAATGCTTGGGGATTATTTTTCATTATAAATAGATCCCCATCGGGCGACGCGGTTGTTTTTGAGCCGCCGTGACAGATGGGTTAATTAATCAAATGGATAAAACTAAATAATGGTGGGTACATATTCTAGATCTCATCTTTTTTTTGCTAAAACAAAATCCATGTTAACCGTTTACGATCCTATGTCGAGTCTGACTCGACATCAATTTTATTCCGAAGAGTTCTATGTCGAGTTTAACTCGACATTTTAGTAATATGTCACTAAAAATCCAAATCTCTTAATAAAACTTGATTACAAAGAAGTTGAAATATAAGAAATATTGATGTTATTTGAATATTATGATTAACAAGATATTAGTCATAGAGAAAAAGGACCGTGCAATTAAAATATCGTGTATATCCAATAATAGTGTGATAAACACACCAGAGTTTTCTTACGCATTTTATTATGCATTTACGAATTGATGCGATTTTTCGATAACACCGTTTCTTTTTTAACGCGATTCACTCAAAATAACACGATTATAATTATTTAAAAATCAGCAATTAATTGAAATTGAACGCACGACGTAAATTAATATAATTAGAAGTAATACAAAAAAATATTATACAATTATGCATATTAATTTCATTCAACCAAAAATATATATTTGTGTTGTTTACATTTTTATGCGAGTAAGATGAATTTTTTGCACGTATTTTAAGACCAGTTTTGTGTCAAATTTACATATCAAGTAATATACTTTTTATGAGATATCATTTCACATAAAAAATTATAGTATTAATTAATCTCAGGTTAGGGTATGGATCTAATATCACTGATTAAATGTTATCATTAAACAAAAACTAATAAATATATTCAAATATTGGATTTATGACTGTTTTTATATTCATTTCAATTATCGACTCGGAAAATTTCCGGGAAAATTAATGAAAATTCCACGAATTTCTCGTATCAAACCTCGTATTTGTTAATAATATTATTGTAGCCTATCTCATAAGATTGCATTTAATTCAAAATTGTATGAAACAATCAAGATTTGCGTGAATCAGATGTTTGATCAATATGAATCATGATTTTTTCTCTCTTTCATATTACGTAGATCTACGCAACAACATTCACCGTGTAACGAAATCCATGTAAGTGAGAGGCATGGGAGGCCCCGTACAGTAAAATTAACGGTTTTACTATTGTCAGTTGGACCGTCGAGACAATCGACAACGGCGTTTGAATTTTAATACTGTGACTAAGTAATGAAATTATTTAAATTATTACTAAATGCGACGACTCACCGATTGATGATATCGCTCGGTACACTGTGGAAGCGTTTCAATATGTTCAGAAACGTCTTGTATCCCCGGATGTTGGAATTGGATCTTGAAATCACTGAAACACATTCCGTATCACCGACCATTATCACAACGTTGCGTATACACGATTATTATTAACACGAAATGGAGAATTGAACGAACATCCTCGGCGACAATTACAAATAAAATGTGATTTCATTACATTATTTAGGATAGCCATTATCTAAATTTGAACATGTGTTCGCTCACGTGACACGTTGAACAGAGATTAGGTAGGTTGTGACATGTTACGATACTTGACACGATTTCTGCATTTTGCCCAAATTCTGTACCGCATTTATTTTTATATTAAATTCTATATAATAAGAATTTTAAAGAATTTCGATAAAGCACGTGTGTCACGGGATTTTTGCACTTGTTTCAATGCGATCAGCAGAATGTTCAAGTCACGCGATAATGCAGTACTAGAGAGATAGTATTCAACAATTATTACAGTCAAGATCAAACACGTCAGCGGTTGTCAAACATACAATATATATATATGATATTTTTAATAATAAATAAAAAAAAAACAATACATTACCAAAAATAATCGTGTTCAAAGGTCAAAGGTAACGATATATTAAATCGTTTATGGGATATTTTAATTAAAATATAATCGTTTGCAACACATATAAATGAATTATTTTTAAAGAAAAAAAAATCACATCATACCATATTTCTTTTTATGTAAGATTCTACTCATATTACACAATTATGTATTTATTTGATAGATATACACATATTTTGTGGGATTTGGCTCAATGTCTCGAATAATACTGAATTTAAGAATAATGCTCTTAGAAATATATTCATATATTCGTATTCAATGATTTTTTAATAATAAAAAACAACGTATGTATGTGTACGTTGGCTAATTTATTACATCGTATGATTTTTAAACGACAAATTATATTGATAACTAAAAAATAATAGTTTGCTCTTGAAATTAAAATATTTAATCACTAGTTCTCTCGAGTTACGACTAATTTGAAAAAAAAAATTTAATACTAATAATATTATACCTACTATTTAAAAATTATATTTCACCAAAATATTATTATTGTAAGTAATTAAAACTATGTAAAATGGATGACAATATGTCATTTAAGCATGAATTTATAGAATATTGGAAGAATCTTACTAAACTGTTGAGATGAAAAATTTCATTGTAAACCTTGAAATAAAATGATATACAATGAAGGCTTGAAACTCTAAGTTTTACAATATTTCGTATATGGGGATTTGATGGACTTTACATACTTGACATACAGTGGAACCCCCAATTACACTACCCCGAATTACGCGCTGAGTTGAAATAATTCGCCGCAAATCCCCCAATTGCGCGGTCGCATTCACATACAGTCAAACGTTGGCTAGCGTCTGTGTATTCAAACGTGCCAGGCTATACGCACACAGCCGACGGCTTCAATCCCCCAATTACACGACTCCAAATTACACGGTCCCAATTTTAGTATTAGTGGGGGTTTAACTGTATTACAAAATCTACAGTGAAAGGAAACGCAAAATTTACATTCTAGCCGTACCGATGTATTGGGTACCCCAAGTTTTTGATTTTTTCGAATAATTCTTTTAATATAAATCATAGATGTAATTTTTTTTTGTATTTGTCTGTTTAATAAAAATATTATACAGCTAACATGTAAAAATATAGTACAGTCAACCCTTCTATAACGCCAAACGAATCTCAACACAAAACGCGTTGAGCGCTAATCAACCCCCAACTCCTAATCCAAGAACAGGATTACCCCTAAGAAAATAATGTTATGCATTTGGTGGGATATTAAGGGTATGATTCATTATGAGCTGTTGGATTATGTCAGACAATTACGATTGTGCTCAGATAGATCTTTTAAAAAAGGCTCTGATTTTTTTTATTTAAAGGGGCGGAAAGAGATCAGCCCTTGTAAATCAAAGAAGGGTAACTTTACACCAGGACAACGCTCACCCATACGTTGGTACGTCATACCATAACTCCTTATATTAATATAAATCCTAAATGTCACTTTTTGTATTTGTCTGTTTAATAAAAATATTATTCGCTGCTATTGTGATGTTTTTTCTCGCTTGCATCCGGTACGATGTGCCTAGTGCGAGTGAAACGTGTGATTGACACGTGCGGCGAGACATCGCCGAGTGCGATATCATTTACGCGTCATATTGATTGGTTAAAAAAATCCAAAATATCGACCAAATTATCAAGCATATCATGAATAACTATTTTTGTTCTTAGAATAATCCAATTTTAAAAAATGTCAAGATATTAATAAATACTTGGGGTATCTGAGAGACTCCCTTCGGACGAAGCGATTGTTTTTGAGCCGCCGTGGCGTAAAATGTATCTAATTAAATTTACAACCAAACAGACTTACGTCCAAAGTTCAGAAACGTATCTCGGCTGTAAGTCGAGGAATGCCTGTACGCATAATTACTTTTTTGGTATAGAAAATTCGAATTCTTTCAAGAGTATTTTTTGATGCGATTATAAAATATAATTACTCTGAAAGGTTAATTTGAAACCACTTCATAATATCATTTGTGTCGGTATATAATCAAAATTTTTAACGAAGAATTTAATTTTATAAGCCTTCTTGTTTATTATTAGATAGCGCGACTGAATTTATATATGTATATGTTTTGTTCTTGGTATTTTAAGAGATGACAGATCTGTCATGTATTCAATTTTAAAACGTAATTCCTAAAGGATCCACAAGACGATGAATCAGAGAATCGCTTTACGCTTTACGATCTATAACTACGCATTCTGCGTGTTTAACGGAATTCACGTTTTTCCGCTATTTGCGTACAATTTTTACAATCTTGTTTTATTTTAGTACATTAGATACTCGATTTTATGTTTTTATTTTCGGAAATTTGACTCAATAAATTTGAATATAAAATTATCTGTTTTCCTCATCAAGCTGTACTAGTGAAATGCAACCATTGAACACGGAAATAATCAGTGATTTCAAGCTTTTTATCGCAAAAACTTGGCAAAGAAATTGAAGAACTTCAAGGTACATTGTGAAGACATGGAAAAAGCTGGAATCGACGAGGAAATAGAACGTAGAACGAATCGATACATCCAATTCCAACAAAAGAAGATGCTATAAGGCAGTGGTTCTTAACCTTGTTGAAGATCAGTTTCATATGCGCGTTCACCGAACCGTTATATCATACGTCGTATCATTTTTAATAATATCGTACAATAAGTCGGGTGTGTGTTTTGACCTCCACCGAACCCGGGAGACTGACTCATCGAACCCGTGGGATTCGATCGAACCCAGGCTAATAACCACTGCTATAAGGTATATTGAAGGCCTTAAAAGCTATTTTACAAGCATTGAAGACATACAAGAAGAAACTTTCCAATCTATTTATAGTATCAAAAGAGCTTTATTCAAAAAAATATGTAACAAACCGATTTGTTTGATTTTTTACAATCGCCTCAATCTACGTTTGCCGCATTTTTACGTATTTTTTGTCGGTCCCTTCACAAACCTTTAAACTCGAGGAAAGATCTCTACAATTGATGGGTTTATAGATAAGCAGGTTCTGTGAACAGTGGCGGATTTACCTCTCAAAATATTTGCATCCTCCACCCCCAATATACATAATTAATTTACATCAATTTATATAAAAAGACAGAAAGAACGACAATTCTTTAATTTTTATTGTTTCTTCTCTTACTTTTTAATTCATTAGATTATCGATGATCGATTATAACGATCTCGATGTTACAAATATTTAATATTTCTAGAAAAATGCAGGGGCCCCATGAAGGACGAGGCTGCAGGGCTGTACGCCGAGGGCCCCGAGGGCCCCGATGACTATTCCGGTCAGTGCATACAGTTCGAAATATTACGGTTAGGGTAGCCACCCGAAAAACATGACATAGCTCGTGCTGATCTTTTGTCAATTCAATCTAGGAAATATTTAATTAAATTAAAAAATATTGAATCGTTTTGAGAGCTGATTTCCGAGGCCCCCTGAATTAATGAGACCTTATGCGCCTAAGAGGAAATCCGCCATGGATGATTCTTATTGATTACATATCTTAAGATCTCAAGTATATTCACTTCTGCTCCATGTTGCGTAATATAGATATATAGATAATGTAGTTTGTTGGGTTTGTTAACTATTACGCAAAAGAAAATCTTTACGAATAAGATATTATAGAGAAAATTACGTCCAAGAAAGTGAAAATATTACAATTAATTATTGGGAATCAACGATTATTTTTGTATGAAAATATCAATTAAACAAACACATCTGTTAAACACAAAAAAACGATAATTGCGTTGTAACGGCCAATTACATCAGCGATGTCCATACTATGGTAATCGTTGAATAGCCAACCACATAGCCGTTTTCACTCACAAAAAAATCATGGGAAATCCGGACGAAATTGCGCTCAAAAAAATTCAGTACATACCCAATTAGATTGTTCTTGATGACCCCATCGTCGCTGCTGCCATCGCTCTCGGTCGGAGGATCTTCAACCACCAACGGTGTTGTGTTCGGCCTAAAATAATTAAAATATAGGCGTTAACTATGCATAGGTATCGGACACAGGCGTATGTAAAACAATTTTTCCGTTTTCCATTACGGAAAAGGTCAAGGTCATCCATTTCCCCAGTGTTTATAAACCATTTTACAATGCGGCAAACCTTACTACATTAGATTAATCAAGATTAGACATTCATTATTTTATAACTATCGCCATAATAAATAATGGCAGGTTTTATCTAGCGATCGACCTTCGATACGAAAAAAGAATATGTATTAAAAAAAATTGATCCAATGCATTATAATAACGAAAGGGATTTGCACAATCATTGATTTTTGCTTATGCGATATGTAATCTTGAACTTGATCATAAGAAGCCATTTTTGTGACGATCTTAGCATTAGAAAAATATCTATTTAAATATTATATATATAATGCTTACTTATAATCATTGGATTGTATACGTGTTTACATAAAGAACTTTGAGCAATTTTTTTGTACATCATAGTTTAATAATATTATATAAAAAATAAATGAATACGTAGAGAGATACATATAAACATATTGACACATCAAAAAATGCAAGAGTAAAAAAAAATACAACACAAAAAATAGATGCATACAAACAAACATACACTTTAAATATGAATAGAAAACATTAATCATAGTATTGGGTCGAATTTAGATAATTTTGATTGTATCGAATCATTCGAAAATGACTTTGGTGATTAACATTTTTTTATTGGACACGCTAATATATTAGTGGAGCCATCATGAAAAAAAACGTGGAGATTTAATCAGAATAAATAAAAATATCATTTTTTTCTGGATAAGATCTTAATGAGCAGCTTTTGCCACTGCTGTTATATGTATTCATGTTATTTCGAAATGGATCAATAGACGAGACTCGAGTAACACGAGTCGGTTGCCAGTTTTCTTATTAGAGTAACAGACAAGTTTTGCAAAAAAAAAAATATACGTTAAGTTGTCGACGTGTTCAAGATTTTATTTATTTTGATTATGCAATCGTGGCGTTCTAATGCAGTTAGTTATGTAATTGCAACGCCATATATGTCACCATAACTATGTGGTTCTATACACTTTTCATTGAGGTAGAAGAAAAATGTATTGTTCAACACATAATCAAATCATAATAATAATTTAGGAATAATTTATGGGGTGTACTCATCAAAGCGATAGTAACATCTAGCGTAGAAAATGAAATTATAGAGAGCAAGAAATAAGTGGTAGGTGCAATGCTACAAGAATCTACCATACACTGTAATGGAATCAAAGATTAGAGCAACTATAATTATTCTACACACAAAGAGAGATATATATATAATAACATGAAAACAGTGCTCGCTCTAGAATCTTTGATACCTTGGCATTTTACATTTGAACCTCTGGTATCTTATGCGATGATGCGAACGAGCGTCTCCATCACTATTTCAGCAAATTTCCTAAAATGATACAAAACATGCTGAAAACGATTGCATTGATATGGCGAATGTGATTAATAATGGCCTCGAAATGATGAAAAATAATAATATTTTAAAGTATTTAAAACTCGAAATTCGATATATTATGAAAAGCTTTAAAATATGTTTTTTAAAAAATGAGGGAAAAATAAAATTATGAGATGGATTTATATTTACTTATTCAGAATTAATTTAGCCTATAAAACATTAAACGTTGTATTTCTTACTGATATTAGAAACGATGTATACCCTGGGAAGGAAAACCCTAATCTGTTGACCAATAATTGGTCTAGTCTC